>PVJI01005425.1:0-96643 GCA_004026765.1 Micronycteris hirsuta | reverse complement strand
GAGGGGAGGGGAGGGGAGAGGAGGGAGGCAAAAGAAAGTTGTATTAACATTCACTTTTTGGTGGTATTGCATGGATTTGATGAAGAGCTTAGGGCAGTCAATGGTAGTACTGTTATTATAGCCTATGTTTTTAATACTTCATTATAAAACACTAATTCCTGGCATGTGATAATTGTTTCATAAATGTGCAAAGAAGAAACAAAGGAAAGAAGGATGGGAAAAAATAAAGAAAAAATAAGTAAATGAAAGAATGAATGTCAAAGTTCACTTCAGGGAAGAACCTAACAAAGCCGCTGTACTTGAGACTACAGAAAAAACAAATGAAAATAAAAAATAGGCCCTGCTCTCCAGCAATTTAGACCTGACTAGAAGTAACTTAGGCCAGTCTGCAAATAAGCATAATACAAACATATTAAGTAAGAGATACAGAAGTGCATACACCTAATACATAAAGTAATTTCAGAATTCACGCATATGGTCAAACAGACGGCACATTCTGAGACTATGAAGGTCAAAACCAAAAATACAATGTATGAGCCATTCAAAGACATCACAATAGATGGGTCTAAATGTGGCTGTGTAGTCCTAAATTAGCTTACAAATTAATTGATAAGGACTGAGTGTTGCTAAACTTAAAACAAGGTAACAAAGCAACATCTTTATAATGATACTATTGAAATGGAGTATGTGAAGAACTGTAATTCAGTCAGTTAGGCTGATGGATAAGGGATTAGAACCTGAAGATCCACTCATGTGCATATCAAATTTTCCAAGGAAAATAATCTTATCAGGTGACCCAATATGGTAATGAGGTTTTCCCATAACCTAGATGGAATATCCTTCAAGACCAAACAATTCCTTATGTTTCAATTCCGGGCCAATATAGCAACTTTCCAGCTGATTCTATCTCACAGGTTATCTTGCTTTGGAGAGGCAATAACCTCATCACTCACTGGGAATTGATAAGTAAGCATTCTCATTCATGGAGGTATTTTGTATGAGTTTCATTAGTAGGGGTTTGTCTTCCAGGAAATACAGCAACTCCAGTTAGAAGAAAAAAATAAAATTTTTGGAGCTTAAAATTTGAGAACCAGAAATTGCAACTCAATGAAACAGTCATGTGCTAGGCCAGCTCTCCGGGCCATGCCCAACTGCCCTCTCCCCGCTCCTCCCTGTGTTGTTCAGACCTGTCTGTTGAGGGTTAAAGGATCTAGAAGCTTCAGAAAAAAAGAGAGGATAAGAAGTACTCTAATGAGCAGAAATTGTGGGTAGAAGATTCCAGATGGAGAGAAAAAACATAGCTAAGGTTCAAAAATGGGGAAACATGATGAACATATTGATCAGACAGTCTAATTTTGATGTTCATACACGGGAAGGTTAAACAGGAGACTGTAAAGGTAAACTGGCCATTTGGAGCACTTTAAGTGACAGATTAGAAAATGTTTGGTTTTTCTTAAATTTTACTGGCAATGGGAAGCCACCAAGTTTTGATTTTTTTTTTGAGTCGTTGATTATCCAAATTGTAATTGTATATTACTATTATTAACTTTTTAAGAGATAGTAGATATCGCTGAGTAGGGCGTGACTAGTCCTTGGAGTTTACTGCGACAGTCTATATAGTAGGAGGTAGTAATAAAGGTTGTTGGGATAAAACCAGAGGATGTGAGGGTGAGACGTACAGACAGGTCAAGCCCTGGGATTCTCTGACTGGCTGTGGAGGGTGAGGGACCGGGAAGCTCAATGTGTACTTCAGAGAAAATAGTGCCACTAAGAGAAATACACATGCCAAGGAAAAAAGTGGATATAGGGTAATAGGAAAGACAAAGAGGTTGGGTTTAGACAATTTGAATTTGGGCTTAAAAATGAAACCAGGTGCAAACATTAAAGTGATATTAAGATCAAGTAGTTTTCCATTGTGTAAATGTGTCAAAGTTTTATTCTCTCATCTACTGATGAACACTTGGGCGGCTTCCAAATCTTACCAATTGTAAATAACGCTGCAATGAATATAGGGGTGCATATATTATTTTAAATTAGTGTTTCAGGTTTATTCAGATAAATTCCTAGAAGTGGGATCACTGGATCATAAGGCAGTTCCTTGTTTAAATTTTTTTGGTAACTCCATACTGCCTTCTACCGTGGCTGCACCAGTCTGCATTGCCACTAGGGTTCCCTTTCTCCGCATCCTCACTAGTACCTGTTGTTTGTTGATTTATTGATGGTAGCCATTCTGACAGGTGTGCGGTGATATCTCATTGTGGTTTCACCCTTCACAACAGTATGGATGGACCTGGAGAGCATTATGCTAAGTGAAATAAGCCAGTCAGAGAAAGACAAGCACCGTATGATTTCACTCACATGTGGCAACTAATGAACAAAATGAACTAACAAGCAAAATAGAGACAGACTCAGAGAGCAGGCTGAGAGCTGTCAGTAGAGGTGGGATGGGGGCTAGAGGGCTGGGTGAGGGGGTAGAGAGATTGAGCAAAAAAGAAAAAAAGAGAGGAAAAAACTCATGGACACAGACAACAGTGCGGTCATTGCCAGGAGGGGGAGGGGGAAGAGGGGGAGGGAGGAGAAGGAGAGTATAGGGGGGACAAGTGGTGATGGATGGAAACCTGGCTTGGGGTGTTGCATACCCAATACAGTATATAGGTGATGTGTTGTGGAATTGTGTACCTGAAACCTGTAGAATTTTGTTAATCAATGTCACCCCAATAAATTTAATAAAAAGGAAAAATAGTGATATTAAGGGATTCAAACTGATAATGTAAAATGATGTTCAAAATTTATAGAACAAGTCAAAAAAACAGCAAATGTGAACACATATACAAGTATTAAGGAGAAAAACAAAACATCAAAATATACTAATCATCTCTGGAAGTTTCCATAAGAAAAAAGAGTATGGAGGTATATAAAAATGTATAATCTAAAGGTAGAATCAAAATGAAATGACTGCCTCTTCAGTGGTGACAGAACAAGGAGGAAAAAGCTGACACTAAATATTTATTAAGCAATTGTTCCTCTTAGTATATAGTGGGAATTTTTTTCTGAGTGCAAATAAGACAACACATATGCAGGGTAAATGGAGGCAGTCTGGCTTCCTCACTTACTGGGTAGCTAAGGGGAGCAGTGTTCCCACAGCCTTGAGACTGGGTCTGATATACTGTTCCCATAACATGAAGTGAGCTTGCCTGCGCAGAATTGTGTGATGTTACAAAATCTTCTGGCAGTTTTCCGGCTTTGTTCCCCTCTAGTACTTAAACAGGCAGGGACTCCCTGCTGTGGTGATGATGATGAGAGACACACGCAAGGGAACAGGTGCCACGATGGGGGCCACGCTGGGGAGCAGGGGCCATGACGTGAAACATGCAGACAGACACGCAGCTTGCAGCATGTGTGGCTTGCCCACCTGTGAATAAAGGCATGCCTGCCTGACAACCCAATGGCTCTGTGAATATTTTTCCGTCTTCACGAATACCATGAACCTGCCTGGCCTTAAAGGGTGCAACACAATATATTTACGTATAATCCAACAGATCTCATATTTTTAATGCAAGCTGAATCTCAATTTTTCCACCAATTGCTTTCATTTAATACTCATGCTCTGCAAGTTTAATAATGTAATAAGGCACATAATGAAGGCCTACCAATATATAATATGTAAATTATTGTTAATAAAGATACTGCTTCACCTGTTTCCCTTCAATTAAAAATATTAGCAAGGTATCCATGAAGAATTTCATTATAAATCATGGGAAAACTGACTCACAAGTTTTTAAGGACTAAGAGATGTTAGAAATATAGTATTTTCATTTCACAATTTAAGCAATCTATAATATATTTGTAAGTCATGTTTGTTCATGACTGAGCAAACTCAGCAGTCCCCAGGTGATAACAAAGGCACACTGATATTACAGTGTGACATGTGTGATAGATGGTTTTATGTGGCAACCTGACTAAACTACAGTACCCAGTTATTTAATCACATACTAATATAAATGTTGCAGGAAATGTGTTTTGTAGATGGGAATATCGACAATCAGTTGACATTAAGTAAAGAGATCACTCCCAATAACTTGGAACCTCATGCAAGGAGTCAAAAAGCTGTAAAGAGCAAAATAAAGGTTTCCCTGAGGAGGATGAGATTCTGCCTAGAAACTGAAGTACCAGTTCCTGCTGAACGGTTTTCAGCCTGACAGTCTTCCCCACAGATTTCAGACTCTCCAGTCCCTATGATCGCATTTTTAAAAGATTTTATTTATTTATTTTTAGACAGAAGGTAAGGGAGAGAGAAAGAGAGGGAGAGAAACATCAATGTGTGGTTGCCTGTCACGTGGCCCCCACTAGGGACCGGGCCTGCAACCCAGGCATGTGCCCTGACTGGGAATCGAACTGGCAACCTTTGGTTCGCAGCCTGCGCTCAATCCACTGAGCTACACCAGCCAGGGCTACAATTCTTGGAAGTAAACTTCTTTTCTGCACACCCTTCCCCTGCAGCCGACACACACACACATCCTACTAGTTCTGTGTTTCTGGAAAACCCTCACTAATACAACGTGATAACTGCCACAGCATTGTAAGCACACAAGGTAAACAACCTGTGGAACTAGGGAAGATTCCACAGAGGCAACATCACTGGGTGGAGTCTTAAAGCTTTGGCAGCAGGCAGGGAAGGGAACAAGGTAAGGGGCTGTGGTATAATCCAGATAGGGGAACCAGTGTGGGCAGAAGTGCGGAGGTTTTGGACAGCATCAAGTGTTCAGGGAAATGCCAAGTACTTCTCCACAGCGGGAACTCCTGGCGCCTGTTGGGAACAGTCAGGAGCTCCGGCAGGAGAGAGACGCACTGGGGAATTTTATGTGAGGAAAAGACATGATCTGAATTACATTTTAAAAAGACTGGTTTTGTTAGGCAAAGTATGAGAGACAGTCTTGTATTTCTGCTCTCTCTCTTTATGGAGAAGTAGTAAATGTTATAGAGGCTCAAATTCTATTTTTATTAATAATTACAGGTGCAACTGTAAAGAATGCATGGTAGCTGAGGGGGCTGAATGAATTAATACACTCCATCTGGCGGTTCATAAATCGAAATCCAATTTAGTAAGCTGTCCTTACTCTTCACGACCACAGCAAACTAAAGATTTTCCACATGCCCCACCTACCCATAAAGACAGACCTACACAAATGATGAGGCAACAATCTAACAACAGCACAACCGTACAAGGTTTACACAAGTAAACTGTCCAAAACAAAGTTCTCCTTTCCTGACAGCTGACAGAGAGAGCCTTCTGTATGCTGTCTATCCCATTAACATGTCCAGTGCCTCCCCTTTCTGGAACCTTGTCTCACTCAACAAAGCAATTTTAGAAAACCATAAGAATACCAGACTCTCAGCAAGTACCTTACCAGTACCTGTCCATGTGCTTCTTTATGCTCCCTTCCCCATACACAATCCCAACTGAGAAAATGCATCCTAATTTTTAAGAGTTACTACAGCAACAAAGTGAACAGTTAAAAAGCAATGAACTTAATCAATGCAAGTCATTGTTGGAAAGATTATCTCATGAGATAAATCTCTCACTGCTAAGATTATTGCTATTTATCCAGAGTGTTTCTGAAAAGCTAAGAATCACTGACTGACGGCTTCAGATCAATGACATGGGATTTTTTTTTTCTTTCTTGCAATGAGCTAAAGCTCCCAGTAGACCTAGATACACTATTAATCATGACATTAATCGATAACAATTACACCCAAGAGAATGCCAACATAGGTTTTCCAGGAAATCTCATAGGGCTTAAAGTGCTGTACTTGTAGAAGTAGTCGATACAGTGTGTTGTAAAATAGAATTCAGGTTGGTTTCCTCCTACTTCCCTAGGGAAGAATTTTGGTGCTCTAGACCCAGAAATGTTAGCACACTGCTCCTCAAACACTAATGTGCTTAAGAATCACCTGGGGATCTTGTTAAAATGCAGCTTCTGGTGCAGCTGGTCTGTACTGTGGCCTGAGGTCTGCATTTCTACCAGCTCCCAGGTTATGCCCCTGCTGCTGGTCAGCAGACCACACCTGAAGTAGCAGGATGTCAGAATATATTACTGATTGGTCTGGGGAAAGAACAAAAGGCAGGTACATTGGCAGAGGGACACCTACAAAGGCAGATTCTACTACAAAAGGCAGATTTTACTTCTAGATCTTCTACCTCAAACGAACTACCTGGCTTAGAAAATGACTGAGAAAAATGGCAATGCTAAACCTACTTTGAAGAGCAGCATTTTATAATTGTATTCCAAGGAACCCTTCTTATCTGAGATATTGAAAGGTGTTGTCAGAAAAATAAGACACTATTAGGGGCATCAATGGTCACACAATGAGTTAAGTAATAACAGCAAACATTTGTTCAGCACTTATTAGGTGCCAGGTTTCATCAAAATAATTAATATGGAATAACTCGTTTATACTTCACAGCAACTCTGTGAGGTAGAAACTATATCATCAACCCCGTTTTACAGATATGGAAAAGGAAGGAGGGAGGGGTTAAGTAATTTGCCCAAGGTCACAACTGAGCCTGGAGCCAGCAGGCTGCCTTTTGAGCCCAGAGTCTCATCTCTGACACATAAGCCCTTTCCAGCGTTGATGGGAAGTGTGAATCACCACAAGGTGATAAAAGTACTACTAAGTTGCCAACAAAGGGGAATATGTAATGGAGAGAAGAAAGAAAATCTTCAAAGTCAGAGCAAGAGATGAAATGTAAACAAGCTGGAGAAGGGAAAAATTAGACAATGAAATCCATGATTTGAGAAAAAACAGACTTGGAAGCATGGACTGTGGTGATGAGGGAGACATCATCCATCCAGACGAGATGCAATGCAGTCTTGGCAAGTGAACAGCCAGGAGTGGGGGGCAGTCAGGCTGCCGATCTCACTGACTACGGGAGGACATGAGCAGTTTACTTCCACCAAACATAGGAAAATGCACTCAAAGACAACAGCATCATGATTATTCGTACACTAATTACCTAATTTACAGATTATCTGGGCGCCTGCTGGGTCTCTTTCTTCTTCCTACAGGATTGTTTGGACATTTTGCTTCTAATTAACAACTTCCTGAGAGTGAATAGAGAGAAGACAAATCAGATTGTGGTCTTTGTTTGTTTGTTTGTTGTTTTGTTTTTGCTCTTATTTGGGGATCTAAGCAGTAGGGTTGGGAGACGGAGGTTAGGATATGAAACTCAGGACAAAAATACCTTCTTACTAATCCTACATTTCTTTATTTTTTTTAAGATTTTATATATTTATTTTTAGAGAGAGGCGAAGGGAGGGAGAGAGGGAGAGAAACATCAATGTGTGGTTGCCTCCCATATGGCCCCCAATGGAGACCTGGCTCACAACCCAGGCATGTGCCCTGACGGGGAATCAAACCGGTGACCCTGTGGTTCGCAGCCTGTGCTCAATCCACTGAGCTACACCAGCCAGGGCCTAATCCTACATTTCAATGAACCCTTTTTGTCTGGTTTTCATGCCACTGGAGGAAGAAAGATGCTGAGGGGACCCAGTGTGAATAAGAAAACAGCCAGCACATGACACAAAGTATATCAGGTCAAGCGGAACTATAAACACGGCAGTTGCCTGGTGAGATGAGCACAGGAAAACAGTTCAGACTCTTCAGACAAACATTACAACAAAAACTAACCATGGGAACTTCTGACATGCAATCTGCATGCAGAGATGCTCGGTGAAAATCTAGCACTAGCGTAAGGAAAAGAAAATCCTTAACTGGAGACAAGGAACCACCGTTGAGGATCTTGAAGTAACCTGTGGTATATTTACAAACACCAAAATGAGGGCTCTTTTTCCAAATGAAACAAGAAGTCCTTTGGGCCCCAGGATTGAAAAGTGTCACAACAACATACTCATTCTTCATCGTCACCTACCCCACTGAGCACTGCTGCCTGTTGTTTACTCACACCCCTACTTGTAGTGGGCTAAGGTGAAGCAATCTAATTTTGTTATGCTACTACTTCAACCTACATTTACAAACTTTTCAAATCTTAATTTTATCTAAATGTTTTCCATCAGCATGTTCCTTTTTTACAAGAATCACTCATTGTTCCAAGACACAAATCATATCCCTTTGAATGCCAGATGAAAACATTTTAGGCCTATTTATGATTGTATTTCAATAGACATGTATACAGATGTAAAACAGCTTCAATGTTATTTTAAAATACACTTTCAATATTTCTCATTGTGTTGACATTATCAAGGCACTTAAGAAAATGTTTCCAGGTGGCAGGCACCTGCTCCGGCTTTGAAACACCAACCTTGAAACCTACAGTCAAGCACCAAAATGGGCAAGGGAGACAAACTATGTATTTCAGCACCTAGCACTTTTGGCAGCTCACTGGAAGTGGTTATTGCCAGCTGGGCATTTTGCCATTTCCTTGAGGCAAAATTAAAGTGGAAGATGCAAGGGTTTTATTGTAATTTTCCACCACATATTTATATCATTATGGGTTTTGTGCTGCTCTAGTCCCTACACTGTCTCACTGAATATATTCTTATTATGTCACTGAAATCTGAAGCAAATATAGGACGATGCAGTGAAAACAAGTGGGCACTGTGTACAGCACACAATTGCTGCAGATAACACCATGCCATCAGAATGGGCTACATAATTTGCAGGGCCTCATGCGAGACAAAAACATGGGGCCCCTGCTCAAAAGGCAGAGGAAAAGTTCTACTACCAGTACTAGAATATTAAGATTTTTCCTTTCTTCAGCAGTTTCTCTCTCAACCTGCCCTGGTGTTGTTTGCTATTCAATGTTACTATTCCTCAGGCACGGGGACACCAGCACAGTGAATGCTGACCCTCGAGGGTCCCACCCAACATTGCACACAAACTGCCCACACACTAGGTACTGAGTCTGCCTTCCCTCCAGCCACGTACATCTAGGGGAGGGAGTGTCAAGTCAGGCATCCCCTCCAACCCACAGGCCCACCAACTCACAGACCACAAGGACTGCACTGCAGTCTCTGTGCACAGATGTGATGAGTTAGGTACCTAGATTGGGGTGGCTGAAAATTCCGTCCTACTAAGGCATTGCTGTGACACTATGGGATGGGGACAGCCACATTCATATCTTGTCCTGAAACATCCTGGGCTCTTGCTCCAGACCCTGACACTCCCCTGCCAGGGACTGCAGGCAGCCTCAGTTGTGGGGCAGGAGCAGGGAGGAAGAGGCCAGGCCCCTGGGGTCCTAGGAAGAGCAGAAGCGGACCCTCCCAAGGAGGAAGCCACCTGAGCCACAACTTCCAGTTCCAGAGCAGACATCATTACCCCATGAGACTTCACTTACAAAACACAAATTCAAACAGATAATTGAGGATTTCAAGACAGCAAAGTCAGGGCATTAAGCCCCAATTGAATGCTCTGGTTCAGGTCCATGAAGCCAGCCCTGATTCATAGAAAGAGCCAAGACCTGTGCTCACTTCTGAAGCATATCCACCACGACGGGACAACAGAGCCATTACCGTGACCCTTGCACAGGACGACACACAAGTTCATTGTGTGTTCCATATTTTTATTTTGTAGAACTAAGTACAACTAGACATATACACACACAAATGAGTACACGTTAGACTGGAGAAATCTTAGTAAAGCTAGGGGAAGGTGCATAGTATCCTAGTCAGTCAGTACCCTAGTTGGGATACTACACTATAGTTTTGCAAAATGTTACCATTGGGAGAAATCAGGTAAACCGCACAAGGAATTTCTCTGTATTACTTCTTACGACTGTGTAATTACAGTCATACCTTGGTACTCATCAGCTTCAGAACTCGTCAAACCCTGGACTCGACGCATTTTGACAAGATAGATGTATTTTGGCACCGAGCACTTGCTAGGGACTCGCTAGACCTTGTATGAGTCACGATGCCACCCTGCAACAGAAAGTGCTTCAGCACTAGTCACCTGCTCAGTACTTGGTTTCGACACTGGTCAGGAGTTTTGGAATGAATTAATGATGAACACCAAAAGTATCTCAATTTTAAAAAAAGATCAAAGGTCTACTAAATTGACAAAATACAGAATAGAGACAATGATTACGAAAACTCCCTATACCCGGATACATTCAGAACATTAAATTGAGTATAGCTTGACTTTGATATGATGTAAAGGAGGAATCCCTCAAATAACTAGCTTGAATACAAAATGTGCAATCAGCATGTTAGCCACAGAGTACACTATCAGGAGGAATGTGTTCTGCTACACTTCTTGTTGAAACTTCTTTTATCTACTTAAAATAAAATGAAAACATACAGCCCTGGCTGGTGTAGCTCAGTGGATTGAGCGCGGGCTGGGAACCAAAGGGTCCTGGTTCGATTCCCAGTCAAGGCACATGCCTCGGTTGCGGGCCAGGTCCCCAGTGAGGGCCATGTGAGAGGCAACCATACATTGCTGTTTCTCCCCCTTGCTTTCTCCCTCCCTCTACTCTCTCTAAAAATAAATAAATAAAATCTTAAAAAAAAAATTAAAACATACAATCTAGAAACTCTAAAAATACTCTAGAGACCCAAGTGGTCTATGCAGAGGCATGTCTTTATTCCCAAAGGGAGAGAAGTATGTGTGAATAGCACAAAATCAATTTTAAAATGCTACGTTCTTGCATCTAAAAAGTTGTCTGTGCATTGAAATTAAGAACAGTCTAACAATAGACAGGGGAGAGAGGGGAGGGAACAATGGGGAGAAGGGTTTACAGGAATCACTGTAGAGGACACATGGACAGGACTAAGGGGGAGGAGGGAGGCTGGGGGGAAGGTGGGGCTGGAGGGGAAGGGAGGAGGGAAGGGGAGAGGATGCAAATAACTGTAATTGAACAAAAAATAATAAAAAGTTAATAAAAAAAGGAAAAAAATAAGTTGTCTGTATCATTTACAACTGAAAGTACATATTTGCTGTGAGTACAGTTACTTAATTTTTATACACAAAAGATAAAACATCTAGCCCATCAGATGCTGAAATATCAAAGTATAATAGGGAAAATTTGCATTCTCCAGGCCAAATTCCCAAGTAATTGGGCCAGATGAGAATTTCATGTTGCCATGTGCGGCTGTGTGTGTGAACAAACACCCAGAGGGGGTCAATCTTGTGACAGTTTTGGAGAAAGGGTGCAGCCACACCTGTTGGGCCTCACAGGCAGAGACTGCCCAAAGGGCACCTAATTCTCCCCTGCCTGCATTATGGGAGGTAAAAGAAGACACACCCTTGCACTGCAGAACCCACCCTACTGAAAGTACTCAATAGACTTGAGCAATTTTATCTGCCATGTCAGCCTGCTCCCACTCTGACATCTCAAGTCCTTATAGCACCAACTCAATAAAATTATGCATCCAACTATTATTTCTTGCTGTCAGACAATGTGCATAACCAAGATAAACCCACCTTTGATTCCAGTTAGGACTTTGCAGAGACCTGAAGAACTGATTAAACAAACAAAGAAGTTTGGGATCCAAAATAATTTTGCCACTGCTAACTCTGTACCTCTGGATAAAACATTGAGCTAGCTGTTCATCAGTAAAAAAGAAATTTGAATTTCAAAGATGAATGAATATTCATTCGTTTTGGGTAATTACATACTAAGGCATTCAAAAATGTTTGTTGAATGAAAGACTGAATTAACGAGTGGATATGTACAGACTTCACTCCAACCTGGCTTTTTTCTCTTTACAAGCTAAATTCCCTTTCAGCTTCATTTAAGAGTTAAAATATCAAAGTAGAAGGGGAGGAACCACAAATAAAGCAGCACTTTGCTCAGGACCTCACTTGACTGTATGGTGCTGCCCCGTACATAATTAATCCCTGTCAGCGCCCGTCAGATGTGGGCATGCCAACAACTCTATGTCAGGATTTGCCAGGTGTGGCAAATTACCGAGTGTTCATCTAGCCAAGCTTGAGCCTGGACGTCTAACAAAAAGCACTTAAGAACCTCCCGAGGCCGGAGAACAGCACTGGCTGCCTATCAATGTCTCCATGCTCGTGGTGCCCTAGTTTCATTCTGGCAGTTTCAAGTTCCTACGGATTCCTAGGCTCCTGACTGCGCCCGTGCACTAAGCAACTGGACTTGCCCCCATCCCATCTTGGGCCTTCAAGTTCTGAACAGCTCACCTCTGATGTCTGCATGTGCCCTAACCACGGTCTGCACACCTGCTTTCAATACACTTTCTTAAAGGTATATTCAAAGCCCTCTCCACTTGGCACAGGCTTGGAGGCCAGGCTGGCTGCATGCCCGTCTCAGTGATTCCCTGCTGCCTCCATTCCTGGCACCAACACAAATGCAGCTTTGTGTCTACTCGCCACAGAAACCTTGACTCTGTTCTATTCTCTCATTGATTCTCTAGCACTGAAATCTAAGCTAATTATATTTTATGAAATTTAATTAACTACATGCAAAATTTTTCATGACTAGGCAGAAGACTGGTAAGAGCCAACTTGAATTATGTCACTATATGAATACTGTAAAGGATGGCTTACTATTTAAATAAATACCAACCTGAAAGAAGATGACAAATGCATGGCTTAACACAGATGAACAATGCCAAGTGTTTTGTGTTCTCAAAAACTAGTGCTCTATAATGTGTCACTCAAATCAGTCGCAGCTCCACCCTCCCTGCTCTCCCCGCAAGCTCTATTTGAGGCATCTCTCACTACCTTTAATGCTAAAAAGCCTAAAAATTAGTGCCTCAAATGAGCTTTTAATAATCAAAGAAAAATGAGCACAGTTGACTACGAACTACTATAATATTAAATAATTCATCGTGACAAGGCAAAACTATTATCAGAAATATCCAAATTAGTTCAAATGAATCAAACATATGATAATTAGCTATGTCGTTTCTTTCTAATGCACTAGTACATCATAGTTAACATCAATACCATGGAGAGTCATGACTATATCCTTCTAACATATTCTCACCTCTCCATTCCAGACATTCACTTTCAAAAGTCCCTAGAGGGAAACTGTTGAAAGCAAGAAGTTAAACATGACAATGTAAGAAAAAAATCCAAGTGCAAAATACAAGCATTTGGCACAGGCTCAAGTCTGAATATGAAAAGAGAAAACAGAATATGGGGGATAAATTGTTTTTCATGGCACAAAGTGCTTATTTTTATTTTCTTGATTTTTCTTTAACCATTTTTCATTGTTACTCTATTATAGTTGTGCCAATTTTTCCCCCTATGCCCTCCTTCACCCATTCCACCCACCCCACCCCCTGCCACTCCCACAGTCAATTCCCCCACTGGTGTCCATGTCTGTGGGTCATTCACACAATGTTCTTCAAACCATTCATCTGCTAGTACCTAATTAGAGGATCTGGAACAATTTACAGACCTATGCAACAGAACATTCACTAAGGATTCAGCCCAATGCATCATCTAACATCCGCCTGTCTGGATAGTGGAACACACCTCCCCATCTCAGGGTTCTCCCTGGGGGACCGTTAAGAATGTACGTCCTTAGACAGCTTTAAGTAGAATCACAGTCCACTAAACACTTCAACTGTGCTTCTCAGACAACACAACTCTAAAACTCATTTCCATCTCCAGGTAGACACCACAAATTATAGTAGCTCTATGACTACCAATATAAATGTGGTGCCTATGTTCTACATAATAATAATATTCATTTCTTCATCAAATAAAAAAAAAATTCTACCTTCAACGCAGGTATAAGCAAAAGAAACACTTTAATGAATGAACACAACCACGCTAGTTGTTAATCAAAACTCTTAGAAACTTTTCATCAGAGGTTCGCAGACACCCGCACAGAGGAGGCCAACCGCCTGAGCCACCAGCACTGCCCAACGACAGAGCCGACCACACGCCACACCTTCAGGGACGGCAACAGGAATGTGATGATGGTGTGCAGCTGGTTTTCATTCTTCTTTAATATGTTTTCTTTAATTAAATCCATGGTTATAACATTTATATAACAATTAACAAAAAAAATTGTTACTCGAGCAGAAATTTAAATAATCTAAAAAGCTATTTGCTTTTTAAGTTCTCATCATTCACTGCCTAACATAGGAACTTTTTTCAGTTACATCCTGTCCTTAAGTGCTAGATAATTTCTTTTTTTATGAAATTTATACCTTCCGCTACACCATTAATAATTTTCAGAAGTTCCTATTAACTCTGACCTTGCCTTGTGTGAATGAATATGTTGGTTTAGGGCATCTGTAGCTTTCCTGACAGTTTCATATTTCAATGAAGGATATATGCTGCTGCTATAAACCATATGTCTGTGTTCTCCAAAATTCCTATGTGGGACCTGAATCCCCAGTGTGATGGTATTAGGAGATGGGACTGTTGGGAAGTGATCAGCTCTGAGGACAGAACCCTCAAGTTGGGACTGGTGTGCTTGAAAGGAGAGACACGAGAGTTTTTGCTTCTTGCCACATAAGGACACAGCAAAAACACAGCTATTTGAAAACCAGGAAGAGGACCATATCTGTTGGCACCTTGACCTTGATCTTCCCAGCCTTCAGAACTGTGAAAAATACATGCTTGTTGTTTAATCTAAGCAGTCTATGGTCATTTGTTACAGCAGCCTGAATTGACTATGACAACTGTCATCCAGGATATCATGCCCTCAATAAAGTACATAATTTATTCTATGTAACCCTATGATTACTAAAAATGGCCTCCACATGTTGAAATGTCCCCAGATTCCTGGCAGTTCAAGAGATCATGTCTTCTTTGTTGCTGCCTACAGTGTAAAGTAAATATAAACTACTGGTGACCTACCAGGATTCAAAAATTATTTATTATAACTACATTTAGATAAAAAAGACATATTAAAGTCTGATGGTTTGCAACTAATTTTTCTAAACATACATTTATATACTCTGCTTTTAGACTAGCTGGTTTTTATTTTGTTTGGGTTTTTTTTTTATTTGTTTTAAAAATGAAGAAATATTTCCTAGGATCATCTTTGGGTGAAAATGTGTTTTGTTTCAAGTTTACATACCTGACATCAAAGTTCTTCACAAGAACTACAGACTGAGCTCCATCTAAATTAAATGAAGACATGCTCTGAGTAAGCAGAAGTCCAGGAGTGAATAAACATAATCAGTCTTTTAATAACGTCTTCTCTCAACCAAGCCAAAGCACAAATGCGTGGCAAATCAACACATGGCAACTTTTGAAAAGATTAAAATTAAAAAATGATCTCCAGTTCTTCAGTTAAAGTCCCCTTACTTCTCTGAGGAGGACTCTCTGAATTCTGATTTTCACTAAGTCATATCACAAGGAAAAAGGACACGTATAGTAAGGTTCGGAGAGGAGAGATATTTGTTTTTATTTAATAAACATACCACTCATGATATTCTAGGCATTATTTTAAGTGTTTTACAAATATTAACTTAATCAGTCATCATAACAATTGTATAATTAGGAGCCGTTATATAATTCCCATTTTAGAGATGAGACCACAGGGAACAGACAGAACAGCCTGCCTGAGACTGGGAGGCTAGGCAAGCTTTGAGCCCTGGCAATAAGACTACATAGTCCATGTTCTTAACAACAGCCTCATTCTGCCTTTCCTGGCCACTGCTTCCTTAATTCTTCTCCTAAACTCCACCAAAATTCCAGTCGAAGAAAGAAGAAAAAACATCTTTATTACAGAAAAAAAATAAATCAAATAGCTTTGAAGGTTTTTCCTCCTCAGTTAAAGGCAACGTAAAGTATTTTTCATTGAAAAAAAGCTGACTTCCAAACACAAATGGCAAAAACAGCAGAGAAGAAAATGCTATTTTCAAGTTTCTAGGAGGTTATCATAAATAATAAAGAGAGAAAAAACAAATTAAAGTTTAAAAAATGGCATTTGCCAGCGTCCCTTCTACCTGGCTGCCTGTAACCATCTGACTGCACTGCGTATGGAGGCTGCGCAGAGCACTCCACGGTGTGAAAACGAAAGATGACCACGCTCAGAAAGAAAAGAGAAGCATATTGTAAGCAAGTGTAAACGCACAGTAAGGTCTGAATGTTGTGGAAACAAGCCCAGGCTGCTTCTCAATTCATGAGTTTAGCTGAGATGGCAGAACAGATGACAAACAACAGCAAACAGAAAACCACACCATACAGTTCTCTCCAATGGTGGCGAGAGGCATCCACAGCAGCTTATTTAATTTGATGCTAATGTACTTTCTTGTTTAAACTTTTTAAATATTTGTTATCTATTAAATATTCATGTATTATATTTTTGTACCTTGAGGGTTTTATTCTCCAAGGAATTAATTTGTATCTACCAGTTCAAAAATAGTATACTTTCCTCAAAATAAAAGCAAAAGCTTTTATTCAAAAGTTTAATATCAATTAATTGGTCAACATATGGAACTGGAGGTGAACTCAATTTCTTGGCATTTAAAATTTCAAATTTCTAAAGTAAGTATTTGATTTGAAATGCTTCATTTTATTTCAAAACTAAAAAAAATATTTATCTGGTCTCCAATACAATTATTTTTGTTCAGTTTTAGTACCAAGGAAACCCAATAGAATGTTTTTCCCCCCATTCTCACAGTACCAAAAAGAAACTATCTACCAAAAATTGGTTTATTAAATCTACTACTTTTGGATATAAACATTTTTTAAGGATCTGCTTAATTCTTGTGTGAAGTTTCAAATAATACCAATTTACTCCAAGAAAATAAGTAATAACAATGTTAAGCAGTAATCATTTATAATAATATGATAATAATCTACTGGCTCAAATCCAACTATTTGTTAGTTTAAGAAAACATGATTAAGCAAATTCTATTAACATTATGAAACTCTAAAATAAGAAATGCTCTACTAAAAAAGGGGGACAGGATACACTGTTTTTCAAAAGTCACAGCCATACAACACAAAGAAAGTCTGTGGAAATGCTCACGCTAAAGGAGGGAGAAGAGACACAGCCACCAATGCAATACCTGACCACAGGCTGGGTCCTGCAGCAGACAGGAAATGCTCCAATGGAAGCTATCGGCTGGCGCAGTTGATAAAACTGTAGTATGAATGAGAGATTAAAGTATTTTACCAGTGATAAATTTATTAGGTTGATAATTTTACTCTAGTTGAATAAAAGAATAAACTAAGAAAACATACACTGAAGTATGCAGATGCCAGGGCTGTGGTATGTCGCATCCTCAGATGGCTCAGGGGGAAAAAGCATGAGAATGAGGGAGAGACAGCACATAAATCCTAAAGCAAATGAGGTACAACATTTGGGTGAATCTGGGTAAAAGAGGGGTATTCTTTGTACTATTTTCATTGTTTGCAAATTTTCTGTGAATTTGAAATTATTTCCAAATAAAAAGTAGAAACAACAACGGTGAAAAACTATCGACCTGAACCAGCTATACGAATTAAACCCCATGGATGGAGCTCACCTGCAACAGGACACAGACCTGCAAAGTCCCTAAAACATGCCCTCAAGGTACTGACACTACGTTGTAGACTGTCACAAACATTTACGCCTCAGAAGACCTTGTTCCACAGAGAGTGCCAGTTATTTCTAACACTAAGATCACTCCCCAAAGGCAGTCCTGAATATATTCCACTTCGGCAGACACCATAAACTCAGTCTCCACAATGAGAAGGTAAGGCACATCCACTCTTAACACAATGGCTGCAAAATTTCAAAGCCATCCCAGATCAGCCCTAGAAACAAGATTCAACAACATGACCTTCTGGCTACAATACTGGTTGGTGGCCAAACTTAGTAAATATTTATTTACTGCTGGTTATGTGCAGGCAGTAGACTATGTGCTAGGAAGAGAATGGTAAGCTTTGACACTAACTTTAAGAACTCACAACTTAAGGAAAAAGACATAGTATACTATAATTACAATAGAAACTATAAGATGTTGCTGTAATGAATGTATAATTTCAAGTGTTTTGAGAAAGATTCAATGAACAGATGGGACTTCACTTCATTCAGTTCTTCAATCAGCATTTACTGTGTCAAGGAAGGAACCTTAAGGATGAGTAAAGTACTCCTCCAGCTGACAGGAAAGGAAGTGAGAAGGGAATTTCAGGTAAAAGCAACTAATAACATAAAACAATGGCTTAAAGTTCATGAAAAGTGTAAGCTGTTTCCATTAAATAGTAAGGGGATCAGTGTGTCTGGGATCATCACCTGGCAGTGTGGACAACAGAGGAGGGGTAAAGCCAATTAGAGCCAGATCCTGAATGGCCTTGTATAACATGCTTAGGAACTACAAGGTGATCCTACAGAGGGAATGGCAGAATATTTTCAGTAGGAAAATCTATGTATGAAATGTTTTAGAAAGACAATTTGGTTGAAATGTTAACTATGAATTATCAAGAAAAGATGAGAGTAACATCACATATTCACATGTAATTGCAACATTCTTCAAGTGTGATCAGAGCTTGAACTCTGAAGACAACATCAATAAGGAAAGAGACATTTAAGGAAGTAGAATAGGTAGGGCTCGGCAACCAACTGACTGTGTCCAATGAGATATTGTGGGGATGGAAGGATAAGATGATGCAACTTCCTAGGTTAAACTTTGGGAGTCATTACTAATAATGGAGAAAAGGGGGAAAAAAAGGTGAAGTCAACTTTGAACTTATTGAGCTTGAAATTCCAATAAAGTGTGCTTAGAGACGTTGAAAACAGAATTTAAGATTATGGGAAATACACGGAAGTTCAGGACAGAATTTCATAGTGATTAAATACAAAATTGTTTTCTTGTATTTGCTAAAGAAAATTGTGTAGATTGAGAAGTCAGTTAAAAAAACAGATGTTAATAGATGCTCATAAGGAAAACAAGCTAAGAAAATGAAGAAGAATGAGAAGACAGGTATGTATGTGGTAACTAGTATTGCATGGTATTTGCATATGGGTTAGGCACCCAGTGATCACAATTCAATCAACATTCAGCACACATTCACTGAGCCTTATTAGGCACCAGATGCTCTACTAGATCCTGATGGCAGGCTTACTTTGTTTTATTGTGTTTTATTTTATTGTAATGGTTACAATATTGCATTTTTTACAATTAAAGGTTTGTGGCAACCCTGAATCAGCAAGTCTATCGCATCATTTTCCCAACAGCATTTTCTTATTTCATCTATGTGTGACACATTTTGGTAATTTTTGCAATATTTCAAACTTTTCTGAAATTATTATAATTATTGTATCTGTAATCAGTGATATTTGATGTTACCATTGTCATTGTTTGGGGGCATCATGAACCATGCCCTTATAAAATGACGAATTTCATAAACGTTGTATGTGTTTTGACTGCTCAACAGACCAGCAATTCCCCATCCCTCTCCTTCAGCAGGGGCCTCCCTATTTCCTGAGACACAACAATATTGAAGTTAGGCCACTAATAACCCCACAATGGCTTCAAAGTGTTCAGAAAGGAAAAGTTACACATCTCCCAGTTTAAATCAAAAGCTAGAAATGATTAAGCTTAGTGAGGAAGGCATGTCGAAAGCTGATACTGGCCAAAGGCTAGGCCTCTTGAGCCAAACCGTCAGCCAAGTGGTGAAGGCAAAGGCAAAGTTCTTGAAAGAAATTAAAAGTGCTACTCCAGTGAACACATGAATGATAAGAAAGTGAAATAGGCTTATTGCTGAAATGAAGAAAGTTTTAGTGGTCTGGATAGAGTATCAAACCAGCCACAACATTCCCTTAAACCAAAGCCTAATCTAGAGCAAGGCCCTAACTCTCTTCAGTAAATGTTGAGAGAGGTGAGGAAGCTGAAGAAAAGTTTCAAGCTAGCAGAGATTGGTTCATGAGATCTAAAGAAAAAAGCCATCCCCACAACATGAAATGCAAGGTGCAGCAGCAGGTGCTGATGGAGAAGCGGCAGCATGTTATCCAGAAACTCTAGCTGAGATCATCCATGAAGGTGGCTACAGGAAACAACAGATTTTCCATGCAGATGAAAACAGCCTTCTGTTGGAAGAAGACACCCTCTAGGCCTTTCACAGTGAGAGAGGAGCAGTGAATGCCCAGCTTCAAAGCTTCAAAGCTTCAAAGGAGAGGCTTGTTACGAGCTAATGTACCTGGTGACTTTACAATGAGGCCAGTCCTCCTCTAACATTCCAAAATTCCTAGGGCCTTTAAGAAGTATGTTAAATCTCCTCTGCCTGTGCTCTATAAATGTAACAACATAGCCTGGATGGCAGTACATCTGTCTACAACATGGTTTCCTGAATATCTGTAGCCCACCATTGAGACCCACTGATCAGAAAAAAAGATTCCCTTCAAAATATCACTGCTTGGTGACAATGCTCCTGGTCACCCAAGAGGAATGATGGAGATGTACAATGAGATCAATAGTATTTTCATGCCTGATAAACAACACCCATGTTGCAGTCCATGGATCAAGGAGTGACTTTAACTTTCAACTCATATTATTTAAGAAATACATTTCGTAAGGCTACTATTCTAGAGGCAGTGATTCCTCTGATCAATCTGGGCAAAGGAAATTGAAAACCTTCTGGAAAGGATTCACCATTGTACATGACATTAAGGACGTTCGTGATTCATGGAAAGTGGTCAAAAATCAACAATAGCAACGTAGAAGGTCTTGATTCCAACCCTCATGGATGACTTTGTTCAAGACTTCAGTGGAAGAAGTAACTGCAGATGTGGTGGAAACAGCACAAGAACTAACATTAGAAGCACGGCCCAAGGATATGACTCAATTGCTGCAATTTCATGACAAAATTTGAACTGATGAGGGCCTGCTTCTTACAGATGAGCAAAGAAAGTGGTTTCTTGAGATGGAATCCTTCACTCCTGGTGAAGATGCTATGAAAACTTTTGAAATAACAACAAAGGAGTTAGATTATTACATAAACTTAGTGGATAAAGCAGTGGTAAGGTGTGAGAGCATCAACTCCAATTTAGAAGTTCTACTGTAAAACGCTATCAAACAGCATAGAAGGCTACAGAAATCATTTGGGAAAGGAAGAGTCACTAGATTCAGTAAGTTGCATTGCTGTCTTATTTTAAAAGAAAGCATAATCATGGACACACTAGAACCTCTCTAGACATTCAGGACTTATAAAGCAACGTGAAGAAAAATAGGACCACAAACTATTATTGAATGCATTCACCCTTCTTTTTAAAACTATTGATGAGAAAAATAATAGAATGAACCACAGTTAAAATAATGAAAACTTGTGATTACAACGTAACAATGCCAATTAATTCTGGGTTAAGCAATTAGCATCCTCAACATGGAATGCTTACATATGCTCATGTGAGAGCATGTGTGTGCGTATACACGCCCACAAAACGTCCTTAAACACACAGACTTCACAGGCAAATCAACCTTGTAAATACTTCGTCGTCACCACCCACAGTGACCACCAGTCTGTGAAATCTTCTACCCTCTCACAGAAATGGTGACACCTGCAATCAGTAACTCAGCACAGCAATCAGGTTTTTTAACTAATTCCACGGACCAATTTGTTCTATATATAAATGTTATTCTTTTTAAATTTCATGATTAATTACGAAGCAGGTCTTCAAAATTCTTGACCTCCCAGGTCATTACAAAAAGCAATCTGACTTTTTTACAATTATTTGAATAAATAATACTCAGTCATCAGTCTGTAAGTATTCATTACACATGTACAATAGAAAATAGATCAAGTTTGCAGATGGTTTAGTAGCTTCAAAATAAATGATATAGATATGATTTATAAAGAATCCTTTGACTGATTTGTTTTCTCCAGAAATTATCTTAAGTTTATCCTATATGCACTGTACAACCTTGTTTTTCAATCTGTAAATATTTCTCAGGTCAATATTCACTTTATGCCTATCTAACTCAGCAAATAAAGGCTCTAATCCAAAATACCTTTGCCATTGGTCTAACACGGTAATAGAGCAATAATTATTTTAGTATTTCAATCTGGACAGTGAAAAAGATGACCTTATGATGAACCTCCTGTAAGAAAAACAGTACTGTTTATAAATAAAATCTCATGCTAAGAGATCCAAAGGAAGAAAGCAATCACTATGTTTGCAGGCAATTACTGTTCTGCCCTTTTCTTTAGGTACATAATATCTGGATTTTCATCAACCTTTTTTAAAATGTTGCTCCAAGTACAGAATCCTGGGTTTTGTTCATGCATATCTGGAAACTATTGTGTTTAGGGAATATCCCACTAGCAGCTAGTATGCAGAAAGGACATTCTCTACTGATTCTTTCTACTAAGAAAATACTCCCACACCTCTTGGTTCAGTCCCATCACATTCTTAAAGGGACATGAGAATAAAGAAGAGCTGGATATTTCTGTAAACAATCAAAATATCAAAGAATGAATATGTTCCCAGAAAATTGTAAAGTTTTGCCAAAAATTAATTACACAAAAGACTAACTCAAGATGGGAAACACTGCAGATTTAAAAGTCACATTTAAATTCAAACAGACCTGAACTCCCAAACTTACAGGCTGGATGATCTTGAACACATGACTTCATTTTGCTGAGAATCCAAATGGAAATAATTGACTATACTATATGAATAAACTGAGTCTAGCACATGGTACCGCACAGCATCCTAACTGAATATTACCTTCCTACTTGACCTTCCATTTTGATGCTGTAAATGAAAACTCTATTAGGAAATTACATCATTTTCCATTATGCACATGTGTTGTTTGAATTCCAATGATTACCTGCCACTGTGTACACAAAGAACACCACAAAATCCCATTTTAAGTAAGTATCACAATGAATTCATGAACTATTTTTCATGTTACATAGTCTGTGGGCCCACAGAATAACAAAAAAGAAAAAGCCACTCAAATGCAGAGATATTAAAGTATATATTTTGATCAACAAATGAAACAAAGTTCATAAACTAAAAATACCCAATATATCCTAATCCTATGAGACTGATCATTGTAAATGACGAAATACTTGAGTGAATAGCACATTACCTCTCCTTTGTACTACCTAGTAAACTGGACCAACTGCAAAACACACTTTAGTCGGGCACTGTCCCATTACATAATCCAACAATTGACATGAAAAGGAAGGCAGGCACATCCACTCTTATATAACTCTTAAAGTAATGGGTCAGAGGACAGAAACATTAGGATGAGACCAGTATAAGTCATTGATGGAAGAGAAAAAAAAAGATTTTGGACTTAATTCCCAATTGTAAACATTCCCAAATATCATATTCACATTAATAAATATTTTTCATCTTAATGATGAATAGCTACCTGCTAATGTCAAAGAAACAGGAGCTCCTTCCTAATTGGAAATTGAAAGATTGTGTGTTATTTTCCATTGTGTATTTTGGCTTTCCAAATGTTCAATCTGAGAACTCTGAAGTTAAGCCTTAGAAACTCCCTCAGTTCTCCATAAGCCTTCACATTCTTTGGACACACACTGAATGCATTCAGTATAATCAGAATATGCACAGCTGGAATGCAGTGCTTGAGGCCCTCGCATTTTTTAATCAGTTTGTGTGAATTTTAAGTGAGTTATCAGCTATGGTGAGGGTAAAGCAATTCTGTGTCTTGGAAGTTCTTAAATAAAAATGATAATAGGACCCAAATATTCTAATGTTTCTTTATTCATTTCAGAGAAACAGCTTTGGTCACACTTGCTACCTTCTGCCAAAGTCTACAAGGATCAAACTTAGTGGTAGCAGACTAAGCTAAATAATGTTTTGTCCAAGTTTCCAAAACAAGCTTTCACAATTTTCCATTTATGAAAAAGGTAGGAAACTACATTTTTATCATTTTAAACAACCAAAATGATTTAAAAAATAAATTTCATTCTTAACTCTTCCATTCCCCTTCAAAACCCAAACCACCACTTTTTGAGGAGCATCTTCCCTGCTAAATGAGATCTATTAACAGAAGGTCAATTTAGAGTCAATATCATTTTCTGTTCAGGGCCCTACACCAACAATGTCAGGCTCTCCAATTATAACCTATGTAGCAAATGGCCTGTCGAAATGTTACTCGAAAAACAAATAACTTGACTGACATCAATGGAATATATTCATATGCAAGAAATTTATTCACTATGTTGACGAAATTACTCTACCAGAAAACCTGTTAATTAAGTACATTTTAAAATTGGTTGTCATTCTAGGCCATGACTTGGGGTCAGTTATATGAGGTCTGTCCAGAAAGTATCCAGCCGTGTGCTATGAAAAAGAGAGACGTTTATTAAAGAAGATACAAGAAACACTGTACACAGGACAATAATGTCCCAGTCCCTTTCAAAGCAGGAACCTTGGGACCTCACACAGTTCTCCCAATCACCATCAGCTGCCTGTCATATTTTCCTCAGTCTCACTGACAGTCTGAAATCTCCTCCCTTTCAAAGGCAATTTTAGTTTTGAGAAAAGCCATTTTAGTTTTGAGAAAAGCCAGAAGTCACAGGGCACCAAATCTGGGCTGTAGGGAGGCTGAGTCACCTGGGTGATTTGATATCTTACCAAAAAACTCTGCACAAGACGTGATGCATGAATGGATGCATTGTTGTGATGAAGCTGCCAATCACCAGTTGCCGGCCTTCTGAATCATCCAAATAGTTTCATGGATAAATGTTCATTCAAGCTTAACATAAAATTTGATGCAGAATCATTGGTTCTAAATGACTTTTGCTCTACTTTGGTTCTAAAATCTAGTGAACTGACAGTTTTCCTTAATGAGGAATGAAATGATATATTCTTTTCTGAGTTTCAGAAGAGAGATTATCTCAGATTACATGTGCCAGGGAATGTGTTCTTGTATCCTGGTTAAATAAGGATAAAGACCTAACATAGCCCAAAGGGGAAGCAATGTACAAAAAGACAGTTTCTTTACAATTTCATAAGTACTATGGCAGAGGCATACATGTGTGGCAGGTATGGGGTCTGATAAAGTGATATATGAACTAACACTTAGACAGTCAGTAAGAAGTAGTAATTGGCCAGGCAAAGAGTTATATGTATCTTTCAACATGTGTGTGCACATGTGTGCATTTGTGTGTGTTTGTGAAGAGTCACTATTAGAAGCAGGGGAATTCACACTAATAAAAGTAGCATAAATTTCAATGGGATAGAGAATGACCTAATCCCCAAAGGAGTAGTTATTAAAGAGTTTAAAAGAGATAATGACATGGTTGGATTTACATTTTAGTTATATGAAGTACGGTTTTAGAGATTAGACTGTTTATCAAATGTATTTTCTGAATAGGACTACCATTATTTTGTCAACATTCTCCCATCAAGAACTACGGTCTGCAGTCCTTGCCCTGAAATTCTCATAGGCTTGTTAGTGCATCAACCAGTAGAGTGTAATGGAAATAATGGCAGGTAACTTCCTAGTCTGGTCCTTAGGAGACAATGGACCTTCTCCCTGGTGCTCCTGGAATCTCCCTTGTGGGACTCTCCCACTTAGGAGGCCCCAACAGGAAATCAGCTGCTGTGCTGTCCTGACCAGGAGCCAGACATGGAACTAAAGAAGCCTCCAAATGACTCCAGCCCCCAACCATTCAAGTCTACAGAAAAAAAAAAAAACAAAAACAAAAAAACCTGCCTATGCACTTTTTAAATCCTGACCTATAGAATTTATTAATCAAAAAAATTGTTTTATGTCACTAGGTTTGGGGTGGTGTTACACAACTGGAATAGGATCCATTTTTAAAATAAATAAGATCCAAAACAAGATCATTTAGGTAGTGTGCTATCAGATCTTTCTTAAGTAGGATCCAAAATAAAATGCCTATATAAACTTACTAGAAATGAGTGCCGCAGTGTGCTTTTGTTACTTTTTTTAAATTTAAAGACAGATTTTTAGGTCAGTTTTAGGTTCACAGCACAGCTGAGAGGAAGGCACAGAGACTTTTCACACACTCCCTGCTCCCACACGGGCACAGCCTCCCCACGCCCACCCCATTACCAACATCCCTCATCAAAGTGGTACCTTTGCTACAATTGGTGGTCCTGTGTTGACAAATCGTTATCACCCTAAATCCACAGTTTACCTGAGGGTTCACTCCTGGTGTTACACATTCAATAGGTTATAGGTATATTTATATACAATGTAAAATGACATATTCATCATTCTAGTATTATACAGACTATTTTCATTCCCTTTAAAAAAATTTTTAATGTGTTCTTTAAACCAAAGTATATTTTTGTTTTTTGTTTTTAAATATATTTTATTGATTAAGCTATTACAGTTGTCCTGTTACCCTTTATTACCCTCCATCCTGCATACCCATCCCCAATTTCCCCCCCTTTAGTTCTTGTACATGAGTCATACACGTAAGTTCTTTGGCTTCTATGTTTCCTACACTATTCTTAACCACCCCCTGTCTGTTTTCTACCTACCATTCTACCTACCATTTATGCTACTTATTCTCTGTACCTTTCCCCCCTCTCTCCCCCTACCACTCCCCTGTTGATAACCCTCCATGTCTTATATAAATCCCTTTAATATTTCATATAATAAGGGCTTGGTGATGATGATCTCCTTTAATTTGACCTTATCTGAGAAGCGCTTCATCTGCCCTTCCATTCTAAAGGAAAGTTTCGCTGGATAAAGTATCCTTGAATGTAGGTCCTTGCCTTTCATGACTTGGTATATGTCTTTCCAGCCCCTTATTGCCTGAAAGGTCTCTTTTGAGAAATCAGCTGACAGTCTTATGGGAATTCCTTTGTAGGTAACTGTCTCCTTTTCTCTTGCTGCTTCTAAGATTCTCTCCTTATTTTTAATCTTGGGTAATGTCATTATGATGTGCCTTGGTGTGTTCCTCTTTGGGTCCAACTTCTTTGGGACTCTCTGAGCTTCCTGGACTTCCAGGAAGTCTATTTCCTTTGCCGGATTGGGGAAGTTCTCTTTCATTATTTGTTCAAATAAGTTTTCATTCCCTTGGTCTTCCTCTTCTCCTTCTGGCACCCCTATAATTCGGATGTTGGAACGTTTAGAGATGTCCTGGAGGTTCCTAAGCCTCTCCTCGTTTTTTTGAATTCTTGTTTCTTCATTCTTTTCTGGTTGAATGTTTTTTTCTTCCTTCTGGTCTACACCGTTGATTTGAGTCCCAGTTTCCTTCCCATCCTTATTGCTTCCCTGCACATTCCCCTCACTTAATTTAGCATATCCTTCATTTTTTTATTTATTTTGCGACCAAATTCAACCAATTCTGTGAGCATCCTGATTACCAGTGTTTTGAACTGTGCATCTGATAGGTTGGCTACCTCTTGATGGCTTAGTTGTATTTTTTCTGGAGTTTTGATCTGCTCTTTCATTTGGGCCTTTTTTTTTCTCTCAGTGCATCTGTTACATATAGGGGGCAGAGCCTTAGGTGTTCACCAGGGCGGGGCAACCCACAGCATTGCGTTGTGACATTGTTTGTGAGGAAGGGGTCTGAGAGGGCACAATGATGCTTGCTCTACTCACTACCCATAAGCAAATTGTCAGTTCTGGTTTTTTTTTGTTTTTCAATTGTTGTTTACTGACTTTTGGTTGTGCGAGGAGGCACAGCGTATCTACCTACACCTCTATCATGGTCGGTAAACCGAAGTATTTTTAAACAATATTTCTAATTTGAAGGGGGAAAAGGGTTTATTTGTTGTTTGTACATACTTTTGATATAAGAAATCTTTTTTGAATTTTTTAAAATATGTGTTTTTTTTTATTTTTAGAGAGAGAGGAAGGAGTGGGAAGCAAGAGAAACATCAATTGATTGCCTTCCACATGCACCCCAACTGGGAATTGAACTCACAACCTAGGTATGTTCTCTGACCAGAGATCAAACCTACAACTGTTTGGTATATGGGACGATGCTCCAACCAACTGAGCCACACTGGCCAGGGCATAATAATAAATCTTCTTTGAAGGAATAACCCTTAGGCATGAAGCCCATCATAACATAACATTTCTCCACTAACACAGAAACCTATCCCACTTCAGACAAAGAGAAACTCATTCAAGTTCAGACAACTTCCCTACTTAAATCTTAGCACTATACATACTCTGAAACAGATGCTGTTCCTAGGCACATGTTACTTTTTTTATTTCAGTAAGTTCATATTTACTGCTAAAATATTTTTTAAAGTTGCGTTTGCATATCAGAAAAAATAAACAAAACAAAAAAATGAAAGAAAACTGATTCACTTATTTCCATTAGGCTGGCAGATTTCATAGAAAGTGCTTTTGTAATAAAAAATATTAATGAAGTAGCAATGTTTTGTGCAGACATTTGCTCCTCTGTAAATTTATAAATACATTTTAATGGGGTAACAGAGACTACACAGCTCTGCAAGTGTTCCTTTCTCTAACATTTGTTCTGAATTCAAAGATTAGAAACAGCTAATCTGCTGCATGTGGGGGGCTGGTTTATGAATACAGCATTTAAAGCACATTGTTCAAGCATCTGGAAAGCTAACATCTCATAAATAGCCCATCCTCCCAAACATATGATTAGACAATAAGGGTAATCCGAAATTTGTTTAAAATCAGTAGCCATAAAGTAGATACAGTGTACTACAAATTCTCCCTCCCTCCCTCCCCACCCTCCACCATAGAGTGTGTATTGAAACATGCCTTAATAGCCTTCATTTGCCAGGAAGACATTCAGAGTGGAGTTTGTCTTTGTACAATTAAATCATGCACATTGTCAAATCTTCTCATTTAAGAATCTATGTTTTACTGAATTGTAGCTAAGAATTAAGTCAGGTCTATCCCGAAGGTACTCTGTGTCTCCAGTCTCATGTTAAAGGATTAAATGCTGCTTTCTCAATAAAATATTTTTTTCAATCTTCCTCGTGTGTACATATTTACCTATAACAATCAACAGACTTAATAAAGGACATAGTTCAAGTAGAGAGTCTACCTTCTAATCAACACATAGAAAAATATTACATATAATACAATGCTTTAAAATTTTCCTTATTTCATATACTACATTCTTTCCCTTTCCAGATTGAAATCTACAATCTAACCAACATTAAGAAAAATTAGAGCCAGCTTATTTCATGTAAGACATGGGTCCCTGGGAGTCATAAATATACTGTTTATTGTAATATCTTGGAAAAAACCTGTTATATAAAAGAAGTCTCTAAAGAGGAAAATATTGCTTACGATTAAAGTATCCCATAATTGATCTGTTTCATGAATTTGATCTTTAAAGACATGGCTGTATTAGCTCACATTTATTGAGTGATAAGCAACAGGCACAGAGCTAAGTAACTGTATAAATTATTTCATATACTCTACAAAACAACCCTATGAAATAGGTACTACTATTAGTCCACATTTTACAGGTGAGTAAACTGGCACAAAGCGTGTTGACACAATAGACCTAGTATCACACAGCTTACAAAGTTCATAAAATTTTCAAGTTTGGAAGAAACACTTAAGAAAGCCTAATAAAATCGTCTTGTTTTGTAGGTAAGGAAACTGAGGACAGTTCAAGGTCACAGTTAAGGTAGTAACAGAATGAGATCTAAACCTAGTTTTTCTCATTCACAGTCAATTAGTCACTCAAATGTTTTTTCATTTGTCATTGTGTTTAGGGAGTTTTTTGTTGGTTTTTTTTTAAGATTTTATTTATTTATTTTTAGAGAGAGGAGAAGGGAGGGAGAAAGAGCAATGTATGGTTGCCTCTCACATGGCCCTCACTGTGGACCTGGCCTGCAACCCAGGCATGTGCCCCGACCGGGAATCAAACCAGGACCTTTTGGTTCCCAGCCCACGCTCAATCCACTGAGCTACAGCAGCTGGGCTAGGGATTTTTTTTTTACTCCCTTTTGTTCTCCCCATATGTACCCATCCCTTCCTAAATCTGCTATGTATTCTTCCAACCCATGTTTTAATCATTTAATGATTGTTTAATAATACAAATATGTTTTTAACTGGTATACATAGAATTATTTTTATGTATGTTAGGCATTATAAGTATGTTGTTTTGTCTCTCTCTCTCTATATATATATATATTTTTTTAATTTCTAGTTACACCCACCCTATAAACATACTATATTATAATTTGTTTTTCACCATAACAAACAATGTAGTAAATATATTTGTACATGTCTCTTTGGGAATATTTCCAGAAGTTTCTGACTCAATATATACCTATGTTTCCAGCTTCAAGAGCTGTGGCCAAATACTTTTCCAAAGCAGTGGTACCAGGTCACACTTTCACCAATTATACACATCTTTATCCCTACCCAATGTCCCCACCAAATCTTCCCTAATGCATAATATTATCCAAACATTTAAATTTTGTTATTGGATAAGAAATGATATTCTCATTCTTCTTTTATGCATTTCCCTGAGTACTGATGAATTTAATGTTAATCACTTAGATTTCATTTTCTTTAAATTCATTTATCATTCATCCATTCCTCCATTGTCTTGTTTGTATTTTTCTTACCAATTTTTACTATTATTTTTTCTATTTGTTATATGTGTTGTCTTCTCTCAGACTAACTTGCCTTTTAGCTTTGTTCATAGTATCTTTATAGGGACATCAACTTTAAAATAGCAAAGTTTATCCATTTTGCCCTCTTGATTAGCATAATAATTCAAATTGATATGAGCATACATATTTTTCATCCAAGAATTTTAGAAATTACACCCTTATTTAGAAGTTCCTCAAAGAAAATTAAGAGCATAATCAGAACTGGCCTAATTCTGTCTTTGCATTGAGCTAAATGCCCGTCAAAGTGACTCTTTGAATCCTTTTTTATTAATCAAAAAAATTCAGAACTCATCATTTCATTTTATATGGAATTTTATCTTCATTTCATACTGGTTTTAAGTAAAAAAATTAATATTTATAATTTTTTATCAAAATAACCCTATTCATCTTAAAGAGGACCCCAGTGACGTGTATGATTATATATTTTATTAATTAGCCCTTCGGTGGTATTCTATTTTATCCCTGTTTGTACAGGTATCACACTTGGCATATGCTTCCTTCTGTCTTTGGAGTCCGATTTTCTTATTAAGATAACTATTGAGGTAATCTACATTTTTAAGATTTGAGAGAAGATGGAAATGCAAACTATATGGACAACTGAAGAATACTGTACCAGAAGTAAAATTATAAGGACAAAAATCTATTTTCCCTAAAATTCATTATCTGTAAATATTTCTTTAAAAATGTATCTCAAAAGGCTAGAGTTTGAAAAGAATCCATTTTTGAAAGATGGCACCTTAAATGCTCTCTCTGTACTGGATCATTCTTTTGAAAATCACGTGGATGAGTAAACAGCACATTAAGGAGTTCTACGCATCTAACACCTGTCATTAGTTGTGAAGCTACAGGTAAGTTCACTAACCCCATTCATCCTTCTTTTGTAAACTAATATATTAGGCAAAAGGATCTCCAAAATTCTATTCCTTAAAAAGTCTGCTAAACCGCACACACACACACAATTTTCAACAGCGTAAACACAGAGGCTATGAAACTAAAATTTCATTTGAACATTTAGCTGCCAAAAATGGGATGGGCTACTTCCTTTCTTCTACATATCCACTGAAATAAAAACCATTACCTACAAAGCAAAGGCAGTGTGCCTCAGAGGAAACAGATTCTGATGATGCCAGCTATTACTGTTGCTTCCAGAGCAGACAGAATTGAACAGGCTTCCCTCCCCATCAAGTAGGAAACACTTCAGTATAAGAATATGGATAATATAGTACTCGACTCTACAACTGACCACATATCCATTTCCTGAGTTACCTCCGAAAGAACTTTACTTGATTTGTCTTCCTATACATTGAACTTACTATTTGTTGAGTTCTACCAATTTCAATTTCACACATAAAAAAAGCAGTCCCTTCTACTCCTCTATTTTCTATCCATCGGGGCCATTACTGAATAGATAGTAGTAAGTTTGAAAAAAAAGTAAAAGAAAAACCCTCAAGAGAGTAGCTATTCAAACCTCTCAAGGCAAAATACAGGGCAAAGAAGACAGCTCTCTTCTGGGTGGGCCCTTTGCAGTCTCCCCAGATGCAGAACCTCTACAAATTTCCTAAAGCAGGAGACCTATTCTCCCTTTAAAAATTAATTATATGGGCTTTAATATTAAATTGCTTGTCTTCAGAAAGCTTTTGTTTTAAACTGCATGAATTCATTTTAAGCAGGACTTCTCAGTTAAAAAAATTACTTTCAGCAAACTGTCTCTGCCCAAGACAGAAGCTGTCAGCTGTTTGTGGTTCTTGTTGGGAAAACTCGTAAATCTATGTTGTGATTTGGGCAAAAATATAGCTGTGCTACTTCTGTATTTGTTTTTGTGTTGATATACTATTGTCTAACTTTTCTTGTTTTCTTCGTAATAGAGGCCTGTTTTTTTAAATGATTTTTCCCATTGCAGAAGTTTCTGATTCAATGTACATGTGTATACATTGAGTCAGACTAAGAAATATTATAATTCTGTCTCATTTCTATTACATAGTGCAAACATCACCGGTATTTCAATAAAATCTTTCTTTTTCTTAAACATTAGTCCTCACATGGAACTAAGCTCTTGATTTAGCTAGCCTTAAACCTTAGCACAAAGCAAATTAACCAAAGCACACTCTTAGTTATTTAGTGCTTGGTTTTCCAGTTTATAGATAATTTACATAAAATTTTGTCCCAGTACTTTTGTCTTGTATTTCATTAAACAAACAGCAGAGGCATTATCTTGTAAAACAGTTACTAAACTAGCAATAACAGCGAATTACTAACATTCTAGAGCAAGTACTATGTATTAGATACTTCATTAAGTATTTCATAAGGATTATCTCATTAATGTCCCTACATCCTATGAAGCAAATATTATTCCCATTTTAGGGAGGAGTAAACTGACTCTTGTCTGCTAACACTCATACAGCGGAAGGTGGGGAGCTATCAGATTCACACTCAGGCAGTGGACTCGATGCTTTTAAATGCTAAGAATTACTGACTTCTTTTCATAATGCTGCACCAAAACCAATTTATTTCCTCTGAAGAACTAACTTATCCTTCTCATTTGTGAATTTACAATCTGATACATTAAAATAAAGAAATACAAACAAATGTAGGAATGCCAACCAATAAGTACATTAATTAAAAATGGCACATATTCATGCTGTGAACCAAGGTCACTGAAAAAAATTAACTTATTTTATAGAAATATTGGAGCAGTTAAATAAATAAAAAGATCAAAAGTATTCATCACTTTTACTTAGCAACTTGGTTGTGCTGACAGACCTAATGATATTTTCTGTATCATAGTCTAATTCCCGCCTTTATTGACCTGAATAATTGAAAACTGTATGACAAATTCAGTTTTTGCTTTTTGTAGTAGGTAAGAAAATCTTATAATTACATACTACAGTTTACCTGACAACAATGATGGTGTAGATTTAAAGAAATTAGTTGTTATTTTAGATCAAGATTGATTAAAACTGGCTTCTTCTTATTCAAAGACTCATTTTCTCAATCTTCACTGACCAGGCTCTGAAAGCTTACCACCTCTGAGCTTCGCTCTTTGAAAAAATTATTTAAAAATCCAGGCATAACCAATAACATATCCTTCCTAAGGTCCAGTACCCCTTTTCACATCTCATGCCATCATAAAACCCAATAGAACATATTAAAATAAAAACGTGTAAGAAACATCCTCCAAAAGGCATGCACTGAGCACCACAGGAGAGCAGAGGAAAGAGAGGCTAACCAGACCAGAGGATCACGGCAGACTCCGTTGAGAAGGCGGCAATTGTGCCAGGTGTTCATTGCTGCAGGGCTGAACTGAAACCCAGTGCAGGGAGAGGGCATTTCAAATGAAAAGGAGGATGCTGAGAAAAATCAAGCATGTCTAGCCAGGTGGAGGGAAAAAGTGTTTGGAAAGTAAATTAGAGATGATTTTGGATGCTTAGGCTGTACTGTCAAACTGAGGTTTGGGCACTCTATTTGGGAAGCCTTGAGGAGTCACTGAGGATTTTAAACAATTCAGTCTTAAATCAGAGCAATGAACTAGGAAAATTAATATGGTAACCAAGAGTAGTATGGAGCCCAGGAAGTTTATTACAAGGGTAGGGGGCTGAAAAAGTAATCGCTGGTATTGAGGAACTTGAAGAACAGTTAAGTGATATTGTAGACATAGAGTTCAAGAATGATGACAGGCAACAGTTAAAGAGAGCTATAAGCAAGGTATTGGCAACCATGGCATTAGAACAATTGTCTTAAGAATTTACTAGGACACACCAATAAAGATGAATCACAGCAGCCATTGTAAAGTAGGCAGTCAGAACTCCAGAGAGGAAATGCTAAGAAATCACATAAGAAAAGACTGGACTTACCCTTGGGAGCAAAGGTTTGCCAACACCTCCTCCTTGTCCTCAGTCAGAAGCAGTAAGAAAAGCAGCCTCCCTGGAGAGAGCTCTGAGAAGAAGACTAGTATCATCAGAGGATCCAGATTTCAGGTAAGGGGAGAAGGCAGAACTGAGGCAGGAGATAGGAAGAAGGAAACTCTGGATGTTCCCCAGGGCTAAATTAAAGGACATGGATACAGGACAAAGACCCTGTTCTAAGACGGTTTGTTCCCACTTTCAGGAAAAGCACTGAGTCACGGTGAATCATGAATGCACCTGCGCAGAAGATGCTACATGACCCCTGCTTCATTATAATAGCATTATAACAAATTAACATTGTGGGGTCCCCTTCCCCACTGGCCAATCAAGGGAGACCACATGCACAATAGCTTTAAAGTAATATAAGTACATGCATAATAAAACCCTGCCAAAACTAGCCAGGGGTATCCGCCCTATATGAATAGAATCCCTCAAGTCCCTGAGGTCAGTCTCAGCTCCGAGTTGGCCTGCGCCCCTGTTCTGTGGCATAAACTATCACTTAATAATCTACTCTCTCTCTTTCTGCTATAAACCCTCTGTGCATTCAGTTCAACTCTTTGTCCGTGATCACCAAGAACCTGGTTACCTGTGCCCACCTGTGACAGAACTATGAGTGCTCTGTGGGATGAGGAAATGGAACATACATTCCTATGGCCAATAAAAAGGCCAATATAGATGGGAAGGCCAGGCCTGAGTGAGCTAGACAGGGTTTGGATGTGGTTTACTAGGAAGGAAGTTAAAAGAGGAAGTCACGTGATTCCACAAAGGATTCCTGAAACTCACAATAAAGTCACAACCATAGACTTCTCACCAGGATGGTTAGCTTAGCTTCTGCCTATAAATATAGTTAAAATGATTCGATCTAGTTCCTTGTACAGTGAAAGACCTTTATACCCATTGCTAAATTTAGACCTCAAATACCCTAAACACTGAAGAAAAGGATCATGCACCTCCACACCATAAGTAATTCTAACAAATATACCAACTGTGAAAGAAGTGATAGAAAACCAACTATTGATAAGTACCCTTTTTTTCTCATGATGACTGAAGTGTTCATTTTTTAATGATTTCAAAATTAAATTACATCCAAAACTAAAAGAAAAATAAAAACAAACAAAACCGTTTACTTTTAGGTCTCCTTGCTTTACTGCAGCCTAAAGTATACGGTTGGTCTGTGTTTAAAAAAAAATAAAACTTGATTCATAATACGTAAACCACTGCACTTTCAATCAACAGTTTTCTAATAAATATTAGCCATTAGTGCTAAGGATGTTTATTCAGCTCTCTTATGTGTTTTTAGAGAAGTTTAATATTTAACACTGTAAAAGTAGAGAGGTAATCAAATTCATTTCTATATACCCTGGAGTAACTAAAAATCTACTTTCAAGAAAGAAAAGTTATGATGAAATATAGTAGCATAAAATATTTGTTTTAAGTGGGCACTTAGAAACTATGACTATTTTAGGTATAAATTCAATACAAAGTCTATATTTTGTACCTAAAGTTTATATAAATAAAATCAAATGTAAAGTATTATTATTCATTATAGTAATATACAGTAATAGTACTTGATGTAAATTATAATACATTAATAATTCTAAATCATTAATAAATTCATTTAGATCCATTAACTACTTATGACACAGACAAAAATATATATTTATATATGTAAATGTACATAAAATATTGTATGCCTATAGTTTAGAAACATTTGATTGAATTTCAAGCATTGCAATAGAAAGATTTTCTGATTAATTCTGGGTATGCCACATTTACTTCATCAGTACACCCACCTTTCAAACACTCTTGATTAGTCAATGTTGCACTACATTTAAAAACACTGTTACTTCATTACTGCTGGCTTTTGGAAGCTATATGGATTTCTCATCAGAGCACAAAACTACCTGTTTACATGCACATACCACTTTTCATAGGAGAAGATCTAAGGATACTTAGTGAGGTGAAACAGATTCTAAGGATTTTCTGATTTTATAATTCTTTCAGATAGTTCCATGGGTGGTAAATTTTCTGGGTCCCAACTCTGGGAAAATGCCTCTATTTAGTCCTCCTAAATAAAGTCCATGTCACTTATCCTTCTTAAAATTAGGTTTAAAACAAAGAGAAAACTGCAAAGTAGAATAAAATAAACATGAATGGCACCAGCACCCCCATTTGTCCATTCTTAACACTGTGCCATAGGTTCTTCAGATCTCTTGTTTATTTAAGAAAAAAATTAAAATAAACTAACTGTCCACCTTTGACCCACATTATTCTCCAACACTAAACCAAAATGACGTGTCCGCAGCACTGTAAGCACATGGGGCATGGAAGCAAGGCTTCCTTTGAACCTCATTTTCTGAAAGAGTCCTGGGCACAGGGTTAGGTATTGGGAGGAAGGGTGAAGAGGAGAAATGACTGGCCGACTCAAAGCTTTGAGCAAAAGGTTATCAAAAACACAGTGTCCAAAAGTGAACTGAGAAAAGAAACTTCAGACAGACTATCCCATGACGCAGTTTACGGAAAGGGATGTTCAGAGAAAGAAAAGGTATTATGAACTTAATTGTGCCCCAATCCCACCCCACCCTGTGATATTCATATGCTGAAGTCCTAAAGTCTAATACCTCGGAATGTGACTATTATTTGGACATAGAGCCTTTAAGGAGGCACTTAAGGGGGAAAAAAGAGGTTATGTGGGTGGGCCCTAATCCAACATGACTGGTGCCTTTATAAGAGGAGATCAGGGCACAGGAGCACAGAGGAAAGACCATGTAAAGACACAAAGAAAAGATGACCATCTATATGCCAAGGGAGGGGGTCCTCAGAGGAAATCGCCCTTCCTGACACCTTGATCTTGGACTTCCAGCCTCCAGAATCATGAGAACATAAATTTCTGTGGTTTAAGTCACCAAGTCTATAACACTTTGTTATGGTAGTTACAGAAAACTCATACAGAAGGTAAGTGCATAATAAAAACTACAGGCAGACCAAACACATCAGCAGACGTTGACAAATGACAGGATATGGAACCCGAAAAATGCCCTCTGGAACTTGGATGTTATAGATGCTTTCATAGAATCTCTAAAACAACAAATAAAATGAAAATTATAAATTGCTCCTTAAGTATTTTTATTTATTCAATACATCTTAAATGTATTAATATTAGCGTTGTTCAACAAATATTTGTTGAGCACTTACTATGTGCCAGGCTGTTCAACAGGGTTAGGATTCTTTAGTAAGCAAAAAAACAGGCTAACATTTCTGCCTTCATTGAAACATCCACTCTGGTGGGAAATAACAATGAACAATAGACCTAGTAAATAAATAGATGAATCAAATAGTATGTTGGGCATGATAAATGCTATAGAGAAAACAAGTTAACAGAAATTAAGAATAATGCACAAATAAGCTGCAGAATAAACTTCACTGAAAAGATGACATTAGAGCAAAGACTTGAAGGCAAAAGGTTATTTATTAAGTATTGACCTTGGGTCTGGTACTGTATTAAGTAATGTATAGGCATTATCTAACTTATCCTCAAGATACAACTAGTGGAAAAATATATGATACTTATTTTATAGTTAATAAACTCAAGCTTAAAGAAGCACAGAGCTATTGTGTGGAGAAACTGGGATAACCAAGTGAACCAAACATTCAGTGAGTAACCAAACCCAGCTCCAGACCTTCCTCGAAGGCAAGTGAGGGAAGCATAGAAGAAAATAAAGAATTATAGTAGGAATGCCAAATGTTATACTAGAGGCAACTGCAAGGGATTACAGAAGAATGCGGGTATAGCAAAGCCAGGGCATCTATCTCAGAGGGAAGGGCTCTTGGGGGCATAAGAGTGAATTGCGTGCACTTTATTTAAATAGGGCTTTTGACACAACAAGAACTCAGTTAAAATATGAATAAAAATATTTCTAAAATACATAAAAATGATTTCTATCTAGTAAAACAAAATATCCAAAACCAGTGGTATAAACAAATTATGATACATTCACATGTTAAGTAGATATAAATTCTTTTAAATAACTATATGAGAAAATGAAGATTTAATATTGAGACAAAATATATATACACAGTAAAGTACGCTATAAACAACTCTGTGTGGGCTTGTCTGTGTGAAATGTATAAGTATCAGATACACAGACACAGGCAAAGACTGGAAGAAGAAAAGCAATTTTTATCCCTGTATAGTAGCATAACATGATCACCTGCAAATGACAATAGTTTAAACAAAACAGGAGTTTATTTTCTCTTCTACATTTAATAAAAAACATCTGGAGGACGGCAGCCCAGAGTGGAATGAAGGTTCCAAGAAGCTATCCGTGACCCAGGCCCTTCTAGTTCCTCACTCTGCTATCCCTACAGTATGACTTCCCAGTCCAACAAGGCAGTGGAGCTCCTCCATCAGGTACCTATGCTGGCCAGCAACTGGAGGAAAGGGGAAAGAAGAAAGAAGAAGGGCAACTCCTTCCTGTTGAGATGATTTCTTGTAAAGCCCACACAACACTCCTGCTCAGAACATAGCCACCTATAGCATGATGAGGATATACAGGCTGGACATGGGTGGCAGCAAGCCAATCTACCAGTTGTTGCTATCTTTCTTAATTAATAGAGATGAGGAAGGCACCCAATAGTCTCTGCCTCAAGACTTTTCTGTGTTCCTCAATTTTCTACAATGCATGGATAATTTTTACAATTCTGGAAACAAAAGGGTTCCTTGCCTAAGATACTCAGTTACTAGGTGATACCAAAACATAACTGGACTATAAAGGAAAAGCTTAAAGGGAAGATACTGAATTATTGAGAGGCTAACTACATGTCTATTTGTCATGAATATTAAAGATCTATATTATCTTAGATAAAAAATCCGTGCATGTTTAATGTATTTGCCCTCTAAAGCACACTACCAAAATAATTATTCCAAGAAAGGCTTCTTAGGTTATAAAACATACTTTGGGAAATAGCTGTAAAATTACAGGTTTTCCACTGAAGTTCAACGTTTGGAAAATATTTAGAGAAACTCCGAATACAAGACAATGTGTTCAAAACCAATATATAATTCCAAAATTCTGAGCAAATGAAAGATAGCATATGATTTTGATAGTGCATGATTTAGACACTGTCACATTTAACACAGTAACATATTTTGCTAAGCCGATAAAGCTAATGCAATTGCAAAAAAGTCAAAATCACCATCTACATGGCGCTAGTAGTATGACTTAAAGTGTACAGTAAAACAAATAATGTCTGAGGAACATTTGTTAGTATCTATAGAATATATGCAAAAACCAACTGAGAAAAAATACTTCCAAACAAACTATGCATCTATTGTTATTAAATATTTGATAAGGAACAGAAGTGTATTGGTTACTCTACCAACCACAGGCCCTATATCTTACTTAAAATTTATAATCTATAATGAGATGTTGATGAATCTATTTAATAATGGCATAGAATGTTACACTACCATATTAAATACAGGTATCAATCTTAAGGTGCCATTTGATTTTAAATAATAAAATACAAAAGTAACCATAAAATTAAGGAAATAAACTATAAATGTTTTATTCTAACCAATAAAGTTGTGCATTTTTCAAAATCTAAGTGGTGATAGCTGCTGGTGGTATTGTCAAACCAAATTAATGTCAGACAATCTGCCAAGCCGTGAGGATACAGGCATAAACAAGACAAATCCCTGCCCTGGCTACTGTGGCTCAGTGGGCCGAGTGTCGGCCTGCGAACCAGCACTCAACCAGGGCAAAGGTTGCGGATTCAATTCTCAGTCACGGCACATGCCTACGTTGCCAGCCACATCCCCGGTTAGGGGCGCACAAGAGACAACAGATCAATGTTTCTCTCCATCTCTTTCTCACTCCCTTCCCCTCTCTCTAGAAATGAATAAATTAAATCCTTAAAAAAAAAGACAAATCCCTGACTTTCGGAGATAACATTTTACTATGGGAGACAAATAAATAAATATAAAGTACAACTGTAGGTGGTGATAAGTGCTACAAGGGAAAATAAAACTGGTGCAGAAAAAATCACGCATGATGTGAAGGAGGAAATATTTTGAATTTGGTCAAGGCAAGTTTGTCTGGGGCGGTGACACTTAGAGCTCTGACTGAAGAGAGGGAAGGCACCACATGAACGTCCAGGGGAAGGACAATCTGGACAGAGGGCTCCTTGATATAAAAGCTCTGAGACACACATGTTTGAACAGCCAGTAGAGGGACTGGGAGGAGAAAGGAAGGAAGTCATAGCAGATGAGATAGGAACTGCCTGAGGCCAGGGCCCTGTGGGCCACACCAACAGTGTTTGGGTTCTACTCATTGTGCAATGGAAAGCCCCTGGGAAGGTTAAGAGTAGAGCATGGAGACAATGGGACTCTTGAGAAGATTGTTTCAGCTGCTGAGAAGAAAAGACTACAGACAGTCAAGGGCAGAAGCAGAGAGACCAGCCAGCTTATGGACTGGCAGGTGAAAGTGGCAGAGCCCTTGCCGATGGACAGGAAACGGGATGAAAATGAAAGAGGAAAGTCAAGCCTGACACCAGTGGTTACCCAGGCAATTGGATGAACATTGATGCCACTTACTAAGATCAAGAAAGCAGTGGAAGAAACAAGTGGGGAAGGGAAATCAAGAATTCAGTGGTGAGCATATTAACTTGAGGTGCCTATTAGGCATTCAAGAGGAAATGTTATCTATTATGTTAAATATACAGGTCTAGAGCAAATATTAATTAAGTAGACAGAAATTGATGCCACCAGACTCAATAAAATAACCAGGAGTAAGTGTACATAAAGAGAAGAGTAGCTCAACAATTGAGCCCTGCAGACTTCCTACATTTGGAGATTGAGAAGAGAAGATGAATCCAGCAAGGAGACCGGAAGAGCCAACACTCTTGTAGGAACAGTCAGAAGAGTGCGGTCTAACGGATACTCGCTGAGAAAGTATTTTAAGAAAGAAGACGATAACTACAACTACATCAAATGCTACTGACAGTTTGAGAAAGATGTGATTAACTCTACACCACTTGGTGACCTGGAAAATAGAATAATTTAGATTTCTTTTGATTTCAACTAGTAGAAAAGAACCTGAACTAGCCCAAGCAAAACCTTTCATTTATTCTATTTTCTTTATGAGACAGGTACAAAGGTCTGTTATGCAGCCAGCGCAGTCACAGAGTTGCACATTACAATGGAGAAAGGTGGCCACCCCACAGCTCCCAAACCTAACGATGCTCAACAGTTCCAATTGCACATAGAGACCAATGCAGGGTCAATAGCCAAAGCCAGAGGGAAGATAATGTAATAGGCCCAGCTCAGATCAGGTTTCCCCTAGCAGTTTCTGTGATTCCTGCAGTGCAGAAGGGCCATGTCTAACACTACCAGCTTCTTCCAGGACCTGCTCACACACAAATGTGCTGGGAATCCTAACTAAGCAAACCCTGCCCCCATTCTGGCCATTGCTCTAAGAGCTTTGCATACATAATCTCAGTCATCGCAATCACAAGTTAAGGTAATATACAGATGGGGAAACCAAGACTCGAATGCGAAATAACTCATCACACAGCCTGTTATGTGACAGAGCTGAGGTTTTCTGACTCATATGTAAACTTACCTATGCTACTTTGGCCGTGTGCAATTAACTATTAAGCTCTTTTTGTTAATAGCCACCACCAACAGTTAAAACTGAAGAGTCTGGATATTTTTTACCTAGACATTACAAGTAGGTATTAAAGCAGGTCTTAGAACAAATCGTGAATCCACTTAGAACATGAATTAGTTATCAGATGCAAAATATGCAAACAAACAAAAAAAGAGTTATTTATTCTTGTTTATAGAGGTCCCAGGTTTCTATTCTTTCAGGGGCACTGTTCATACATTGCATGCAATAAGCTTAAAACAGGATTCAGTTATTCTTAAGTGATGATCAAATAACCATAATGCTCCAAATTATCAGCAGACCAGTTTAAAATTCATGCTTCCTGGCAGAGATGGGACCATATACAAGCCATCCAGATTCCTACTCTTTCCACTCTATACCACTGCCTTCACTGGGGATGAAGTTTCTGATGCGAAAGTACATTTGACATCATCTTTGATAACAGAGAAGACATCATAAGCTGTATCCAGACCCGTCATACTGGAATTGTGCTCTTCTGTCAGCTTTGGGCTTCACTAAAACATGTGCATCCGGATGAAGGATGACGTAGTATAAAGAATGCTGCATCTAACACCTCACATCACAGAGGGAATTAAGGAAGCTGAAATTGGCCACTTGGAAAATACTAGGAAACGAAAGAGTTGCTGCCAGCCTGTACAGTCAAAGACAAATCCTTTTGCCAAGTTTTTCACTTGAGTTTTCTCACTTGAGCCAACAGATCATTTTACACTTCAAATGCAGCAGTTCAAGCACCACTGCCCATTCTCCCAACCCCCACAAAGAAAAAAGGTAGTGCAGCCAGTTGCTGAAATACCTGAATAACTGGTAGGACAACCACAACCAAAGATCTGTCAGATGCCCTGAGTAGAACAACAAAGACACTAAAACCACAGATTTCTCATTAGGTGTTTTGGGGAATAAAAGTGAATAACCATGAGTGTCCCCAGGAAATAAGAAATACAGATAGCTAAAGAGTGTGAATAACAGATAAACTTTATCTAAAATCCGTACCAGAAGGTCCTGTTAATAGTGAGCATGAGAAGGCCTGACAGGGTTATCAGCTCAACATATTCATTCACTGGTCCATGTTTCTATTTTATTTTTTTACTTTTTTATTGAATTTATTAGGGTGACATTGGTTAATAATGTTATATAGTTTTCAGGGGTACAATTCTACAACACATCATCTGTATATTGCACCGTGTGTTCACCACCCCAAGTCTCCTTCTGTCACCATTTCTACCTGCCTCCACCCCCTCTTCCCTCTGGTAATCACCATACTGCTGTCTGTGTCCGTGAGGTTTTTTTTTTTTTTTTTTTTTTTTTTGCTTTGCTTAATCTCTTCACCTTTTTCAGCCAGCCCTGCCAGGTTTCTGTTTTAAATATTTAAGACAGAGGGAACGGGCAGGTTCAGGACAGACTCCTAGCACAGAGGACCCAAGAAACATGTTGGAGTTTGGCTGTCAGGGGTGGGAACAGACCTCACCCCACGTCTCTGAGCCCTGTGTGAGCTGATATGAGAAAAACCGCACGGGGCTCGAGCTGCCAGTGTGTCTTTTGTGTAGCCTGGTCCATCTGCCTTGGAAGAGAGGACATGTGGAACAGCTTATTGATCCTGAATTAGCAGAGCTCAAGTCTAACAAGGGACAAGTTTCCCTGGAATCATCACTCACTTATTTCTAGGATAATGGGAATGAGGAGAAAAAGGACTTTAGGATCAAACAAACCCAAGTTAGAATCCCAACTCTACTATGAGCCGGGCAAATCACTCAGCATCTCAATGTGGATGGTCTTATCACACACTGCAGGACTGTGAACAAGACTGAATGAAATCATAAAAGCCTGTGATGTATCTAGCATATTAGACAGTCAGAAAACATAGTTTCTAATATAACCTTTGGCTCCCTGCCCACACATGGTAGCAGGCCAGAAGAACTCTATCCATACCGTCCCTGAACTACAAACATCCAACTTATAAAAGGCAAAAATAAAAATGCCTTCTATCCCTGTTCTATCTCTCTTCCCTTGCTGGCATCAAAGCCAGCTGAGAAGAGATGGAAGTCCAGTTTTTCATGGATGAAAGAGGAAAAGGTGAAACACAAAGGCTCCCGGCAGACAGAAGTGCTGGCTTTTGCAACCTGGTACCCCTCCCACCAGAGTAATTCATCTGCAGTGGAATATACTCTGAGTACTTTCATTCAGCTTGGTTAGACAGCTTAAGACCCCGGCAAATAGTGACTCAAGATCCTCTTTGGAAAATGCAAATTCCTTTGTTCAGGTAAGATTTATACACACATCCATACACTTAGGAGAAGTAGTTCAACCAAACTGCTCTCCCCATGTAGTACCTAAGAGGAACCAGAGATAAAGAAAATGCTGGGGTGGTGCAAAGTAAGCTGAATGGGGATGGAAAGGCAGTGGGGGGGGGGAGGACAGTCTAGGGTGCTGAGACTCTGACAGAAGGAGAAAGCAAAACGAGTTTATTTTAAAAGTACCAACAAGATGGCCACCGGGTGCCCGGGAAAGTCCTCTCCTTCTTTTTCCTTCTCAGCCTCATTTTCTCCTTTCTCTCAAGAACCAGAGCGCAATCTTCCATCATCAGTACCACACAGACGTTTTCACATGGGTTAAGGGAAATTTTTGTGAGCCAGCTAAGAAATTAACTTCATTTGCTTAACATTTTCTTTGTATAAGAAAACAAGTTATACGTTCCAAAGAACCCACTCATATAACTCCCTGAAAGCAGGAACCATATCTGTCTCATTTAAGAGAGAGAATGTATTTCATTAAACTAATAGATGAGAAGATGCATGATTGAGTGAATGTGTAAGTAAAGGGAAGGCCTTCCTGACAAACCATTGTAAGGAGCATCCTGATCAATCTCTCCCCTGATTTCGGTTCGGTTTTCTCTAATATATCTTCACATTTTTCTCTAATATATTTTCACATATATCTGACCTTACAGTACACATTTATTTGTTTGTTAATTCTTTGTCTTTCCCTATTACAACATAAACTGCATGAGCGTGCATAATTGTTTTCACATCGCGAAAGTCCTCACCCAAATCAATGTCTGGCAAATCATAGACAGTCAGTAAATATTTGTTAAATGAGTGAAGCACTGAACTGAACAGGGATTGTCTTCATAACACAATCTGAGGTTAAATACTAAGCCTTTAAAAACAATACTCTGGGTCTCCCCCTCACTCAGTCTCTACTTCTTGTTTCACACCACAAGCACCTGCCTGGGCCTGTGACCATTCCTTTTAAATAATGCGCCACTGATCACTTTAAAACACCAGAGCTTACTTGTAATATTGGTGATTGTTCTTGGCACAACTTCTCCCCAGGAATATTTTTTGAGAAAAATGACAACTCTTCAAAGAGATTTTCCACCTGCACTAAAAGTAGAACATTCCGTTTGCAGAATGGCTTTCCCTCCTTTTTCTTCAGTGCCACAACAGCTGTATCCTCACTCTCCAAAAAGACCTTGAAGTCAAATCACATAAACGAAACTATAAGATCTTCCCATTTCTTTTATTTCTTTTTAAGTAGAAAAAATAGTAACATTTTCAAAAATGAGGGGAGGAGACACTATAACCTATTTCATATTTAATATGTGAAAGTGACTTCCCCTGGACTGTCTCCTTCCACTATTAGAGAAGTCTCCTTCATTCAAATAATGGCATAATATCATTCATTTCTAATTAGTTATTATCCTTTTAATTATGGAAAAGGCCATGGCTATTAAACCAATAGCAAAAGACAGGGAAAATCTATCTTCTTAGACCAATGCCTTCATTGCTTATACTAACTTTTTATGGTTTATAAAAGAGTAAACCATTTCCTCACTTGAATAGGCTCACACATTATGTGTTTGTTAATTCTCAAAATAAATCAGGCCATCAATAGTCAAACCCCATCTGCTTTGTAAACCCCATTTAAAAGTCTAGCAGTAATGACTCCCTTTATATTCAGTCAACCAGCTTCCTCATGTAATAAATGGGTGAACTGAAATAAGTTCCATTTTATAACCCTGATCTCATAAGAAGAATTCAAAGATAGAATGGGGAATGTAGTAACTAATTTATTACTAATAATCGTAAAAGTTACATGACTTTATAATAAATCATGGCCTAAAAAGGGATGTGTAATTCTTCTGCAGCTGGAGACAATGCTCAGGAAATAACATTTTTTAAAAACTAATGAACTCTAACATATTCAGTCTAAGATCTTTCTTTAAAACAATGTGTAATTAATATTTTTCATATATAATTTGAATGAGTAAACTGCCCTTTGAATTGTACCAAAAGTGTTAAAGGGTCCTTGTGGGTTTTTAGAAAATTTCCCTACAGAATTCAGCACTAGTCAAATCAACTCCTGCCTTGGCTGGTTTGGTCCACCCTGCGAACCAAAGGGTCACAGGTTCGATTCCAGTCAGGACACATGCCTGGGTTGCAGACCAGCTCCCTGTTGAGGGGGCATGTAAGAGGTAACCACACACGGATGTTTCTCTCCCTCTCTTTTTCCCTCCCTTCCCCTCTGCCTAAAAATAAATAAATAGAATCTTTAAAAAGAACTCAACTCCTCATTCCTAGAAACTTAAGGGCAAGAAAGGAGGAGCAAAAAGTGGTTTTGGAAAATAAACACTTCACTCAGAGTACACATGAATAAATATAGCACAAATACAGTCTCCAAAACAAGTACACTTCTTTCTGCTGTGTGTGAGTGCTACTCCTGAAAATAGTTATGATTATAAGACAAGCACCTAAATATGAAGCACTATGCTGCATCAAAGGTTACAAGGTACAGGAGGTCTATTATAGAAAATATGGCTACACTTTTCTGGAAGAATGAAATCTAGACTAAATTGCATAGGCAACATGTAGCTCAGAAGGGAACATGAAGATATTCTTCTCAACCTAAGACAAGACAGATGATGACAGTGCTCCTAAGAACAAAAGCAGCAAGGCAGAAAGTCAAACCAGGTTTCTAAGACTTGCTGCAATGCAGTATGTAGGGGTCTCCTGGTAGTTCAAACTGAAGCTCATTTAGCTCAAATACCGTCTCAGATGTTGTTGCCTAGAGCTGACATGGAGAAAGACTTTTTCTGTAGCTATAACTTTAGAAATTAAGGCTGCATTTTAGCTATTGTCTAAGATTTGCATGTATTACAAATGCCTTTTTTCATTTAATAATCATACCTAAGACTTCCGACAAGATGGCGGCATAGTGAACACCGTGCCTCCTTGCACAACCAAACAAGGAAAAAACCAGAAATTTACCTAAACAAAAACAGCCAGATCTGACAGAAAATCGAATTGAGAGGAAGTCCGACAACCAAGAAATTAAAGAAGATACATTCATCCAGTCTGGTGAGCCGGGAGGAGCAGGGCGGAGGGAGAGCTCTCGGGGACTCCGCAGCGAGCAGGTGAGCAAACGGCAGGGCCGCGGTTAGAGGGGCGGTTCCCACGGGACTGCAGCACACCAAGACGGGGGTGCCTGACCAAAGCACACAGCCAGCGCCCAGCTCATCCGGACCCAGCGGGGCCGAGACTGGTGGACCCGGTAGGTCCGCATTCGCGTGCAGACAAACCGAGAGAGAAAGCAGGGCGCAAACCCATTGGCGCAGATTGAGAGCACCTGTGGGGGTGGAGTCGGTGGAGGGAAGAACTCCTGGCCTCACAGGAGAGTTCGTTGGGAAGACCCACAGGGGATTGGACCTGTGCAGCCTGTCCACTGACCCCAGAGCGACCCCCGGAGCCAGGGCAGAGGGGCTCGAATTGCTTGCGGGAGACTGTGTGGGTGCAGAGAGCGGAGCAGGCACCATTGTGCGTTCAGGTCCCGCCCCCACAGGCTACATCACAGCACAACTACGGTGAGTTTCCCTGCCCAGGTGAACCCCAAGGCTCCGCCCCCCTTACAGTAACAGGCACACCGAGGGGAAAAAAAATAGCCCAAAGAAAGGAACAGATCAAAGCTCCAGAACTAACCAACCAAGAGTTAGACAACCTATCAGATGCAAAGTTTAAAACCCTAGTAATCAGGATGCTCACAGAATTCAACGAAAAACTATCAAAATTGCTTGAACAAATGAGGAGAGATCTTCAGGGAACCAATAGGGATAAGAAGGAAACTGGGACTCAAATCAACAGAGTGGACCAGCAGAAAGAAAAAAACATCCAACCAGAAAAGAATGAAGAAACAAGAATTTAAAAAACAGACGAGGGGCTCAGAAACCTCCAGGACATCTGTAAACGGCCCAACATACAGATCATAGGGCTGCCAGAAGGAGAAGATTGAAAACTTACTTGAACACATAATGATTGAGAATTTCCCGAAGCTGGTGAAGGAAATAGACTTTTGGGAAGTCCAGGAAGCTCAGTGAGTCCCAAAGAAGTTGGACCCAAAGAGGAACACACCAAGACACATCATAATTACATTACCCAAGATCAAAAATAAGGAAAGGGCCCGGCTGGTGTAGCTCAGTGGATTGAGCGTGGGTCCCAGTTCGATTCCCAGTCGGGGCACATGCCTGGGTTGCGGGCCAGGTCCCCAGTGAGGGCCATGTGAGAGGCAACCATACATTGTTCTTTCTCCCTCCCTTCTCCTCTCTCTGAAAATAAATAAATAAAATCTTAAAAAAAAAATGAGGAAAGGATCCTAGAAGCAGCAAGAGAAAAGGAGACAGTTACCTACAAAGGAATTCCCATAAGACTGTCAGCTGATTTCTCAAAAGAGACCTTACAGGCAAGAAGGGGCTGGAGAGAAGTATTCCTAGTCATGAAAGGCAAGGACCTACATCCAAGAATACTCTATCCAGCAAAGTTTTCATTTAGAATGGAAGGGCAGATAAAGTGCTTCTCAGATAAGGTCAAGATCAAGAAGTTCATCACCACCCAGTCTTTATTGTATGAAATGTTAAAGGGAGTTAAATAAGGTATGGAGGAATATCAACAGGGGAGTGGTAGGGGGAGAGGGGGGGAATGGGGCACAGAATAAGTAGCATAAATGGTAGGTAGAAAACAGACAGGGGGAGGTTAAGAATAGTATAGGAACTGCAGAAGCAGAAGGACTTATGTGTATGACCTATGGACAAAACTAAAGGGGGGGGTAGGGGGTAGGGGACAAGAAGGGGGGGAAGAGTGGGACAACTGTAGCAGCATAATCAATAAAATATAGTTTAAAAAAAATAATCATACCTAAGTGTTTAATCATTTGTAATTTACAAAGTGCTTTTAGAAAAATTACCTCCTGTACTTTGAAGTAGATATTTTTATTCTCTCCTTATAAATAAGGCAACCGAAGCTTAAATAATTTAAATGACATTCCTAAGGTCATTTGATGAGAACTTGGACTCAAATTTAGATGGTCTGATTCCAGGGCCAACAGACTTTCCACTATATCACTTTCCCAGTGTTTCCCAGATCTTAATCTTACCCAAAATATGTGTTAATTCTGTAATACAGGTTACATTTCCCACTAAACTTTTACTAAAAAAAACAAACCAGTCTACTATTCCAAGCCTGGATGAAACAAGTCCTCCTTTCCATCATTTATTTTTTAACATTTTTATTAAAAACTATTTAACAATACACTTAACAAACCAAATTAAATTCATTTTTTAGCCAGCATAAATGACAAAAGTAGTCTAAGCAAGCTATCACTGGCACCCCTAAACCAAGTCTAATTTTTACCGAGTGATAGCTGTGGGGAGAAGGGAAAACAGAAAATGAAGCTCTCAGTCAGACTGGTGTCACTTATCATGAAGTGAGTTGGTTTTAGCTTGTTTATCTCTTATAATAAGAGATGCCATGACTTACAAACTGTACCCTGACACACCATTTCTACAGGTGTTATGCCATATATAACTGTATCTGACCTCTTCACCAAGTGTTTTCTTCTTTGGCAGCTTCGTAGAGCAAAATCAACTTTGGCTTTGGTAAAGACAGAGGCATTTTCATAGTTTGAATTAACCTGCCACTATTCATTGAGTAATCTTACTGAATGGCTATAGCAGGGATTCAAAGGTTCCCTTTCACTGCCCTCTCAGGTGGGAAAAAAACAAATATTAAGTAAAAGTGACAGAAGACATTCATTTTATGAGTCAAAAATCCATGAATTTATTTTATTTCCTACTATGAACATTTAGGTAGGCCCCCTTAATATCTTTTCAATATTGTTCTTTTTCTGTTTTAGTCAATAAAGTGAGTAAAAATTCCTACTTATACCATCTTGTAGTAGACTAAAGTAAAAACATGATATCAGACACAAAAGTATTTAGAAACAGATTTAAAAATAAAGTGTTTTTAACTGAATGCTTCATCATATGAAAAAATATATGACTCCCATGGAGCTGAAAACAAGCCATCTTATTTTTCAGTTCTATGACCTGTTTTTCATTGGGGGAACCATAACAAAAGCTGTATTCTTTCTTTCTCACATGATTATAAATGCATCACTTATTTTTCATTCTTTTAACTGTCTGTCTAACTTTTTTATCTAATTTTTAATGCATTGAACCCATATGCTTCATGATGATTGTTGGGAATGCCAGAGAATAAAATAATAATAGGGAGATAAGGCTGTCATTAAATAATCACATTTAGAACTAAATAGCTGCATGAAGAAAAAGGCATGTAGCATTGTGAGAAGGTGTAAGGACTAGGCTTGACCTGGTCTAAGAGGGTGGAGAAGGTCCCCACGAGCACATACTTAAACATCCCAACTATTTTCTCCCCAATTTTTGCTTCCAAATATAAGACCCCTGGGTTCTACTCATTAGTGCTCTTGAAATGCTCTTCCCTTCCCTTTTTCCAATCCTAACTTGATGCTACTGAAATAATTTGTTTTTGGAAATCTGCAATTCATGTTTTTCCTTTTTTCCAAATCTCTCACTCTACCTCCTTTGAAATACAAAAATTTGGCGCTTCAGGACCCAATTTAGCTTTCATAACTAACTGTTGAATGTTAAATGAGCCTAAAAGAGTATTTCCTATGTGCTGTGGTCACAAAGTGACTTTGTATAATGGAGGGACAAGGAGAAAAAATAAATTAATTAATACCTAGTAGAAAATCAAGCAAAATACATGGCAAAGAAAATGTGACCACCATTCTCTTGCCCTTTGTTTTCCAGAGCATTCTGTATCCTTACTATTGTCCATATTTGGATGATGTCCATTCCTTCCCCCAACACCCAATCAGCAAAGCACACAGAGTTATTCAGAGAATCTAAGGTAAGATGACATGATCTCAAAAACTGCAAAAGAATAATAGCAATTTTAGCTACTTCTGGAGAACAAAGGGGCTGTAAGAACAGCCAAAATAATTTTAAGGTAAATCTAAAATTAAATGGCATGATACCATTCTGCAGTATAAAAGATGCTTATTTTTAAATATAGATGTATGGTATCAGTTAAAGCAATGAATTTATCTCTAAAGTACAAGATGTTAAAGAGAATATCAATTTTATAAATTAAAAAGCAGAACTAAATCACATTAATTGGGATATTTTTGTCACCACTGGGCAATGGCCACATGTGTCACCAATTCAACTGGTAACATACTAATATCCCTGCCAAGGTAACTTGGTCATAAGACAACCTTATAACTTTCCAGAAGACATCCTTATAATTCTACAAAGAAAACATATATGGAAAATTTCACTCTTAGATCCAAACTTTAGAGCCAAACATTAAAGTCTTTAAGGGTTCTTGAAAATAGAATCTTAATTTATCTACAGAGATTAATCCAACCCCCTCTTTTTAAATGCAGACTCTGACCTTAAAAGAAGGCACATTCTATCTGTCTTCTAAATATATCCAAAGTACACCTGAATGTAGCCCAATTCTCTAAGTTCAATAGTTAGTCTTTCCCGTAGACCAGGGATCCCCAAACCTCAGGCCGCAGACTGGTACCAGCCATGGCCTGTAAGGAACTGGGCCACACAGCAGGAGGTGAGCAGGCAGTGAGCAAGTGAGCAAAGCTTCATCTGTATTTACAGCCACTCCCCATAGCTCACAGTACTGCCTGAGCTCTGCCTCCTATCAGATCAGCACCAGCATTAGATTCTTACAGGAACGCAAACCCTATGTGAACTGTGCACGGGAGGGATCTAGGTTGCATGCTCCTTATGAGAGCCTAATGCCTGATGATCTGAGGTGGAGCTGAGGAGGTGATGCTAGTGCTGGGGAGTGGCTGCAAATACAGATTATCATTAGCAGAGAGGTTTGACTGCACAGAAACCATAATAAATCAATTGCTTTAAGACTCCTATCAAAGCCCTATCAGTGAATGGCAAGTGATACTTAAGCTGCATCTGGTGGCAGGCTTTACAGTGGCAAGTGAGTTGATGTACTTCAATTGTATCTGGTGGCAAACTTTAAGTAAGAATCTGACACTTATTTTAGTCCACGTGAAGCCTGCCCATTATTTCATTTACCACTTCCATCCGAGCCTCTTTCCTACACTATGCACTTGTCTCAGTCACAGTTTTGGTAAGTTCACCTGCTAACCCTAACATGTGATGATTTGTATAATTATTTCATTATATATTACAATGTAAAAATAATAGAAATATAGTGCACAATAGATGTAATGCACTTGAATCATCTCAAAACCACTCCCCCCATCCCACCCCTGGTCCATGGAAAAACTGTCTTCCATGAAACCGGTCCCTAGTGCCAAAAAGGTTGGGGACCGCTGCCCTAGACCCTCAGCACTGACAAATGGAGACAAGATAAAAAGCACAGCTACTTTTTCCCATGAGAACATCATTCCTTTTTATCAACAATGTTCTGTCATTTCTGCATTGGAAAGGCTCAGAACAGACATTTACAATGTCCCTTATCACATGGACAAGCCAAAGGGAGAGTGTGACTATGAGTGTATAGATAAATTCAGGGACAGTTTGGTACCCAAAACAAATCATTTCAAAGATGACTTTGAGCCCGGCTGGTGTGGCTCAGTGGACTGAGCGCGGGCTGGGAACCAGAGGGTCCCGGTTCGATTCCCAGTCGGGGCACATGCCTGGGTTGCAGGCCAGGTCCCCGGTGAGGGCCATGTGAGAGGCAACCATACATTGCTCTTTCTCCCTCCCTTCTCCTCTCTCTGAAAAATAAATAAAATCTTTAAAAAAAAAAAAAAAAAGATGACTTTGAGAAAAGCAATTTAATTAAAATCCTAAGAGCTTGGGATTAAGATAGAAAGGGCAGGGAAATAAAGGAACCAGAGGAGCAGAGCGAACAGCCCCTATGAATAAACTGAGCACAGACCTGCTATATTTATCCCTCTGGACTCTCAGTTTACTGCAGGATGTACTTGAATTATCTCAAAGTCTGATCTTTAAGCTACGGGTGCAAATTATTTTATCAGGTTTTCCCTCAAATTTCTGTATCTTTAACAAACTGATAAATTACAGTAGCATTTTCAGATCTTCAGCTATTTTCTGTATTTTTCTGAGACTAAAGTAATGTATGCAAGCAACATCTAATTATAAAAATATACACAAAAGTGCTATCAACATACATTTATGGTAATATCAGTAAGTCAGGAATTACTTAGTGATGGTATGAAAATTAATATGCATAATGCAAGGGATGTGGGTGCCAAAACCCCACATGTTCCACTGCACACGGAAGAACGTAAGCATCATTAGGGTGGACAGCTGTGCTTGTCTTATTCCCTCTGTAACTGTCTCTAGCCTCCAACACAATGAAACAGTCACCGGATTAACATTTTCTGAATCAAGAAATACATTTTCAAAAATGCTGCAAATAAGGAAATCAAAATGGCCATGGTTGTTTTAGTTATCTGCTTCTTGCCATGGGCCATATCGCTATGCTACTTTCTGGTAATGGCAGGAAATCCCAAATTCCACTTACCTGACTGACTACCCTCCAGACAACCTAATACAACAAACCCCCTGCCAGTCCTGTATTTTACTGAATGGAATGATCCATTAACTTCCCTAAGTCTTGGATTCATTCCATAGTAACTCTTAATTATAGCTTATAAGAACTTAAAGTACTTTTTAATCAACAAAGGTTGTCTTGTGCTCATATTCTTTGAATACCATTTAAATGTATTTAAAAATCTATTAACTTTGCATTATCCAAACATTACTATTACTCAATCATGTTGAATGATGATGTCCATTATACATTAATCATTGTAAAAGTTCACATGATAAGATAATGTGATGGACAGAATGAAACATGGGAATTTAGAGTATACTACTATTATTTCAGACCAAAAAAGAAAAAGAAATAGCCTTGAATAGACCTTGGAGGTCTAGCATGAGTCTTTCCATCAAGTTATTACTCAAATATCAGTCAACACAAACATTTTATAAACAAAGCAGTTAAATGGTTCATTTCTCAGCTATGCATTAGCACCATACAGCACCTTGGCAGCTATACATGAGAAGAAATTCTCAATTTCCATCATCAAATGTTTCTCCCATTTCTTCCCTAACACATTTATTGGGACATGAAAAAAGATATGAATCAATAAGAAAAATACTATAGAATCAATAAGAAACACTGTAGTGGGTTTTGAGCTTTAGATTTTCTTTTGAGGTTTAGGTACCAGTGTCTAATAAAGTCTTGCTCATGGGAGACACTCAACTCCAGCAACCCTCACTTCATTTCCACTTGACACTGAATGGCCTCTTACACCCACAGCCTAGCGTTGTCCTGGGAACTGCTGTACCTATAAAGTCTTAGAAGCCAATCTTCCACCTGTCTAGTTCTCTCAGACCTTCATTCCCATTATACTTTCTCCTTAATCCAATGAAAACTTTGTTCTCCCAGTCTATAAACTCCTTCCTGACATTATTCTTTAATGGGGGAGGGAGAAAATAATAAAGAAAGCAAATAAATATAAACTTGAACTCTGAATGTGCTATGAGGAAAACAGTGTTACAAAAGAGTTATGGGGAGGCCTATTCATATAGTGTGGTCAGAGGAAAACTCTCTGAGGAGTGACATTTAAGATAAGACATAATAGAGGAGAAGGAGCCAACTGAGGGAAGAATAGGGTATTCCAGACAGAGGGTACAGCATGTACAAAGGCTTGTAGAGGAGAAAGGTCCTGGCCTCATCTGGGCACAGTAAGGTGGCCAGTGTGGCTGGAACACAGTGGCCAAAAGATGGAAGAGAAGGAAGTCAGAGAGGGTGGCAGGAGTCACATCACCCAAGGCTTTGTGAGCTGTGATAAGGAGTGTGGAACTTTTGTGAATTGCAACCAGATTTCATTGAAATGTTTTAAGATGGAGTGTAACATGGTCAAATGTGTGCTGTTAAAGATGACCATGACTGAGCCATGCAGAGGCAGAATGGATGTGGGGGGTTTTTGACACTCTGTCTAGTATAGAGGCTGGCACATGGTAAATGTCCCAAAAACAAATGACAGAATTAATAAATAAATGAGCCAACAACTTTTAAAAGTTGTTGTCAGCTGGAAGTGGAGTCACAAATTAGTTTTGGAATGATTAGTCTGGGAATGTGTTTTAGACTACAGAGAATCTATGACAGGAAAACATTAGTCATAGACCCTGACTATCTGGTCCACTAAGATACATTCCACAGATGACTATGTGTTCTGAAAATTTAGAGTCAAGCTTTATAGGCTTTCAATATTCTAAAACACAATAACAGAATAAGAATCTTATTTACGTAAAAAGGATTAAATCACTTTGTGTAAACTGTTCCTCAAGTTTAATAAGAGTCTTTCTTTATTTTGTACCTGGCCAAGTATGTGTTTGTATGTGCTATGTGTGTATGTATATATGAAGTACATGTATTTAGAGATGCTAAAGATTGATGGTCAATCAAAAAAAGGAAGGAAAAAAAAGCCGAAGTTGTTAAAAGCTGGGAAGTGAGCCAGTTTCCAATCACTAAAGGAACTGCTTAAGCTGAGTTCCTTGTTGCCACGCTGGTAATGAGCATTCCTCAAAGGACGACACTCTGCATAGTTCAGTTCTCTCTGATGCAAAAGATGTCGCTTCTGAAATCAGGCTGACTTGTTTTTTTTTTTTTAAGTGTCAATAAAATTAAGCTCAACCTATTCACTGATTACAAGAACAATAAAAATAAATGGTGGCCCTTATGTTGTAAAAAGTCTATCAAATATATAGCAGTACTTTTGAGAGATTTAGCTCTGAATCTGATGCTCATTGCATTTTTTTCATTTTCTTTTTACAAAATGACATAAGAGGGATAAGGGGATGAAAAATTCATCAGTTCTTAGTAAGAATTGCTCAAAAGTAATAAAGAGAAAGATATTTTCTTGAAGTTAAGTGGAGCTTTTTAAAAATACATATTTTTAAAAGCAACATGAACAGATAATTTATCATATAAATTCACATTCTCTTGCTTTGCAAAAAGTTTCAGGGAACAATGAAACTCTAGACATAGTAATATCAATTTATTATTTCTAGTTCGAATGGAAACATGTATTCAACCTACTGAGGCCAATCATACAGGCACAAGTGCAAGGCAAATACACTTAAGGAAAAATCATGTAATTTATATCTCTAGTAAAATGAGCTCTGAGATATCAGAGTAATAGCCATAAGAACCCACAAATCACTGCGGAATGTTCTCTGAACTTAATAGCCACCAGTAGTATTACAAAAACAAAGCAAAAACATTTTAGATTCCCACATTTGGCATTTGCCATGTGCAAATGCACATCATACATTTTAGAAAGATGAAGTCTGAGAAAAGCCTAGACAAAAGGAAAGAGGGAAGGAAGGAAGAAGGAAGGTAGGTAGAGATGGTGGTAAGGAAGGAGGAATAGATAGAAAAGACTGATTTACATATAATGAATACTGTCTTGTGCAATAAATCTCAGTATTTAAAAATTAATAGCAATCTCCTAAATAAGGTCATATAAATAAAAGTACATATATCACTTTTTTACAAAGCTGTTAGTTATGCAGAAATCATGACCTCAAGAGAGAGAATTAGATATAAGGTTAAAAACAATCAGCAAATATTTGTTAGGACTCTACTATGTTCTAAGCATAACACTAAGATCTGTAAGGAAAAAACTAAATTTTCATTCATTTTGATGAGAATTTATTGTGCATTCCTGTTGTGTCATGTACTAAGATAAACATCAGGGGATATAAACTAGGTAAGATGCCACTGCAGCAAAACAAATTGTCTGTAATATAGTTATGGGTAACACATGCTACTGAGGTGGCATTACAAGATTAAAAATGGGCCAAATGAACAGTACAGATACGTGTGCTAACAGTTTTCAAAACAGAGAGATTGTTTAGGCTTAGCTGGTAAGAGAAGTTTTCACAAAGGAGATGAAAACTGACCTGAGCTTAAACAGTGACTGGAGAAACATGGAAAAGTGAATGCAGTTGACAAAAGTGATGGGCAGAAATTTACAAGGTCAATTTAGGCTCTGAAAAAACCTAAGAGTTTAATTTTGAGAGAAGAGGAGATAATGAGAGAGAGGTACGCTGAGCCCTGAAAGGGAAACGCCCCTTAACAGAGGAGTTTTGTTGAATACTTTGGAGTGATGAAAATGCTTGGACCTAGAGAGAGACGGTGGACGTACAGCACTGTGAGAGTTATGTGAAGTTCACCTCAGTCAGTTTTTTAATGTTGATGGTGGTGATGCAAATTATCAGTACTGTTCATTGCAAAATACTGGAAATATCTAAATGTCCAACCAGGTAGACATTGGATGTTGAAAATCTATATGATAATATTGATAAGCTGATATGATTAAAAATGTGTTTCTCTAAATATATAATGTCACAGGAGTATTCAATGACATAAAAATAGGTTTGTGGTGTATTGTATGAAAAAGCAAATCCCCAAACAGTTTACCATATCAAATCTATAATTAAAAAGACTGGACTGATGTACTTCAAAGTGTTAACAGTGCCATCTCTGAGTGTTAGAATCATAAATGATTTAAACTTTCTTCCTTCGCATTATTTTTCATAACAATCATCTAAAAGTGACTTTTAAGATAATTTTATTAGAAATGTGTTTTTATGTAAAAAACAATTTTATTAGGATACATTCATTGTAAATTCATGATCTTTTTCTAGATAGCTCCAGACATCAAGTAAAAGATTTGCACACAATATGCTACTTTTCAGTAGTAACTTATAACATTTGCTGGAGTTAAAATGAGCTTTATGTGAACAGCTTACTCCATAGCATATGTAAACTTTCAATAATTTTCTGTTTTTATCTCATTTATTTTCAAGTCTACCCCAAAGTGACAGCATGAAAACCAGCCTATTTCTAGTATTGTCTTTCTGTTTATAATTCCTCTCAAATAACACTGACTTCCATGTAGTCCCAGATTGTCCTCCTTTCCTTTTGCCTTTGACACCTGTTTTTCACTAAAGGTGCTGCCAGAGAGGGCTCTTCCTCTCACAATATGAAGTTAGCCATCATTGTTCACTTCCTCACTTCCTCGCTCTTAACAACTCTCCTTGAATATAGTTAACTCATGTCACTACAATAATCAACTGAAGGTTATTTTCACTTCTCATGATTATCATGGTGGGGGGGAAATACAGCAGTCAGGTAAAACCCTTAATTCAGACTTCCTCAATATTTTATGAAACCGTCAATAAATGCCCAGATGACATTTCACTGTGAGAGAAGCAAAAGCACACATCTTCAGCTGCAGCCCCTTTCCTGTGCATTCATGGACGCCAACATCAGAGCCCACAGTTCGGGAGCTGCACACGGTTGCATCTTGTTTTGAGTTTTTGTTTGCAAACTGTCAGTAAGATCAGAATAAATTGCATGATATGCAGTCCAATATGTATATTCTTGAGCACATCTCAATGTATCCACCAAAAAATATTCATAGCTGCAGGTGTACAAAAAAAAAAAGGCAGAATTATGGCTTGATTTGCCTTGATAAGCATGGCAATTTGCTGTACACTTTTCATAAAGTGCTAATCAATTTCAGCTCAAAATAGACTGAAACACCCAACAGATTGCTGCCATAGTCCACAAATGTTTGTCATTTGTAGGCTGTGGCAATAATGTGAATTCTGAGAAAGAAAACTGCAACTGCACTGTACCTTGTAAAAATCCCTTTCATTTGCCTTAATAACCCCTGAAGAAATGCTTAGAACTACTTTGAATTCACTTGTTTGAAATTTCCATTTTTTTCTTGCTGTATCTAAGTATTGCTTTAGTAATATCTGTTTTAAATATGGATTATATTTAAAACTCGGGGTAATGATGTTTAAGAATCAGCTATCACATCCATACTGTTTAACATTCCCCTAAAATATAATTACAGATATCACATACAACTTGGAGTTAAATCATCACAAACTTCTGCAATCAATTACTTTTTCTATATCTTTAACTGTTAAATATAGTACAATTTTTAAAAAATATTTTGTCAGTATTCTAGTCCTTGCACTAAGATTATTTCACAAACACTTAGAGGTGCTCATATTCCTATTGACGCACCTTTTCCAGTAGCAGTGATCCTGCTATATGAATCACTCTTCTGCCCCAGATGTTTTTCCAAACACAAGTGCCAGAATTTGGCTGAGGACTATCACACTCCTATGGGGAACCTCTGCTCAAAACTGAATATGTACTTTCCCTTTCATTAAGTGTAAGAAGTAACTGGTAATGACATTTAGATCTAGGTATGGTATGCTTTCCATGGAATTTAATAAAATTAAATGAGAATAGGTAACAATTTACGTTTTCACACCCTTTTTCAAAACTACAAAAATGATAATATAATTTTGGGGGAATAAAAGGTACATAATTTGGCTAAAAAGAGTACTTAAAAGTTGCAACTTTAAGCAACTTGTGTGATCATCTGTCAAAAACTGCAAAATGAGAGGCAGTAGAGTGCAGTTAACACAGGCTCTGCAGTCAGAAAGCCTGAGTTCTTATGATGACTGCTATTAAATATGTGACCTTGAACAAGTGATCTGTCCTTGCCATGTCTGTTTCCTCATCTATAAAATGGGGATTATGAAAATAACTAACTCAGGATGAAATGAGCTAATATATGCAAGATTCTGAGGGTTAAATGAGATAATACATGCCAAAGTAGGTTATACTTAGCAAAGTAGGTTCTAGTCGATTCTACTAAGTGTTAACCTTAGCATCATCACACTCTTCATCATTTGGAAGAGCAGCTGTAGACTCACAGTCTGAGTACAATGGTAAGTGCTCTTGCTGCTTTAGAGGAATTGTCTGCCAACTGCCTGTTTCTAAGTTGGGTCCTCCTGTGTCACATATATTAACCTTTCTTTCAAAACAGAGGATAACATGTTGGAAATCAAATCAGCTCTGCATGAGATGGTAAACCTCTTGGCCCAAATTTCCATCTACAAATCCTATTAAAATGAGAATGAAAAGGGCATGTGAAAGATATAAAACATACTTACAAAGTATGTTCTTAACTCTCTGCACAAATGGAAAATTGTCACCTTTTGAATATTCCAGACCTAATATAACAGTAGCTATCTGTGTTTATTGGGAAGCTGTTCCCATGATGTTGTTCCTCTCGCTCATTAATCTAGTCTCTGGAATTTAGCTACGCAATCACCTTTACTAGCCATTAGATTTTTCAGGAGCCACTGAGGAAAACATTTACATATTCTCACCTTGAAAATCTAAATTTGATGTCATTTCAAGAAATTCTTTTTGTGACCCAATGAAAAAAGAAAACATATCATGCAGGTAAAACTCATTAATGTTCTTAAAATGTAACCACAACAAAATACATTTCAAATTTTCTTAAATAATGGCCACAGTCCAAAGGAAAACAGCTGACAGCTCTGACTCAAAATCCCTCTGCAGTCTCTACACTATGTTCCTTCTCTTTCTTCCTCTTTTGAATATTTCCATTAGGTAGCTGCTGTAGAGCAAAGCGATGTACAAAAACAGTCAAAACAGAAACACAGTCGAGTGAATTGTACGTGTGCATGTATTTAAAAAGATGTATGTATTTAGATGTTGTTTTCCTGAGGTCATAATAGTCATTTGCCAGTTTCCCCTTAACATTCTATTAGATTGTTAAGCATTTGTGTTTTTCTCCCAAATTCACTTTTCCAAAGACAATTTAAATACAAGTTATAAATGAAGGTTGAAACACTGCTTTACAAGTAAATTTCATGTTGCTTATACTACTTACTTTTCTTTTATAATTAGAGGCACTTCCTCAAGGAAATGCTTTTTGAACTATACCTAGATATTAAGTTAAAATTCAATTTTAAAAGAGGTCACTGATTCAGAAAAACAGGTTAATTACATACTGCATGTTTTGCAGAAAGCAAAACAAGATCACAACACATACAAAAATGCTTTGTACATAATAGATATTCAACATACACTTGTGAATTCATTTGAATAACTGTCCTTTACATGTAAAGAATGTTTTAGATATTTGTTTTAAAAAGTACCTGAATGGGCTCAGTGCTCGAGGCGTCGGTACGATGAGGTCCTTGAGTTTAGTCGCGTGTCGGCCAGTGTGCGCTTGCACCGACATGGCCTCAAACGACTATACCCAACAAGCAACCCAAAGCTATGGGGCCTACCCCACCCAGCCCGGGCAGGGTTATTCCCAGCAGAGCAATCAGCCCCAGGGACAGCAGGATTATGGTGGCTACAGCCAGTCAGGGGACACTTCAGGTTATGGCCAGAGCACCTATGGTTCTTATGGACAGACCCAGAACACAGGCTATGGCACTCAGTCAGCTCCCCAGGGATATGGCTCAAGTGGCTATGGTGGTGGCCAGAGTTCTCAGTCATCTTATGGGCAGCAGTCCTACCCTGGCTATGGCCAGCAGCCAGCTCCTAGCAGCACCTCTGGAAGTTACGGTGGCAGTTCTCAGAGCAGCAGCTATGGGCAGCCCCAGAGTGGGGGCTATGGTCAGCAGTCTGGCTATGGTGGACAGCAGCCTAGCTATGGACAGCAGCAAAGCTCCTATAATCCTCCTCAGGGCTATGGACAGCAGAACCAGTACAACAGTAGCAGTGGAGGTGGCGAAGGGTGGTGGAGGTTGCTATGGTCAAGATCAGTCCTCCATGAGTGGTGGCAGTAGTGGCGGTTATGGCAATCAGGACCAGAGTGGTGGTGGTGGGGGTGGCGGTGGCTACAGGGGAGGCCAGCAGGACCGTGGGGGACGAGGCCAGGGCTGTGGCGGTGGATACAACCACAGCAGTGGTGGCCATGAACCCAGAGGTCATGGAGGTGGCCATGGAGGCAGAGGCGGCATGGGCAGAAGTGACCATGGTGGCTTCAATAAATTTGGTGGCCCTCAGGACCAAGGATCATGTCATGACTCTGAACAGGATAATTCAGACAACAATACCATCTTCGTGCAAGGCCTGGGCGAGAATGTTACAATTGAGTCTGTGGCTGATTACTTCAAGCAGATTGATATCATTAAGACAAATAAGAAAACAGGACAGCCCATGATTAATCTGTACACAGACAGGGAAACAGGTTAGCTGAAGGGAGAGGCAACAGTATCATTTGATGACCCACCTTCTGCTAAAGCAGCTATTGACTGGTTTGATGGTAAAGAATTCTCTGGGAATCCTATTAAGGTCTCATTTGCTACTCGATGAGCAGATTTCAATCAGGGTGGTGGGCAATGGTCGTGGAGGCCAAGGGCGAGGAGAACCTATGGGCCATGGAGGCTATGGAGGTGGTGGCGGCGGTGGCGGTGGCCGGGGAGGATTCCCTAGTGGAGATGGTGGCGGTGGAGGACAGCAGCGAGCTGGGGACTGGAAGTGTCCTAATCCTACATGTGAGAACATGAACTTCTCTTGGAGGAATGAATGCAACCAGTGTAAGGCCCCTAAACCAGATGGCCCAGGAGAGGGAACAGGAGGCTCTCATATGGGGGGTAGCTATGGAGGCGATCGTCGCAGGCTATGATCTGGGTGGCTACCGAGGCCAAGGCGGGGACCGTGGGGGCTTCCGAGGGGGCCGGGGTGGTGGGGACAGAGGTGGCTTTGGCCCTGGAAAGAGGGATTCCAGGGGTGACCACAGACAGGATCGCAGGGAGAGGCCATATTAGCCTGCCAGCTGAGGTTCTGGAACAGCTTTTCTTCTATATCCAGTGTTACCCTCATTATTTTGTAACCTCCCAACTCCTGATCACCCATGGTTTTTTGTGTCGGACTATGTAATTGTTGTCATATCTCTGGTTCCCATTAAAAACCATCATTTCAGTTAAAAAAAAAAAGTACCTGAACATATCATATAATATAGCTGCTAGCCTTTTTTGTCAGTAATTTACACAAGTAGGGATGCACTCAACCCAGAAATGGGAAAGAAAAACCACAGCAAAGAGAGAGAAAATAGATATTATGTTCATATTAAATAATTTTATATAAATGTTACTCTTATCTTTATAAAATATATATTATTTTTATGTTTTATTAATATAGTAGTATATATATTTGGGTTATGTGACCAAGTGTTTTCACAAATAGTGTATGTGTGCAAAGGTCTGAAATTAACTTAATAAGTGTATTAAGTCTTTATAGCTGTAGAGATTTACCCTGAGCGATGCAGAGATGCAATGCACTTATCTTAGACAAACTTCTGAACTTTCCTATGCCTCGGTTTTTACATCTATAAAATGGAGACAATGACTCACAGATGTTTTTTCAGCGTGTGGGGGGAGTTCACAAATGTCTAGACGGTAGGAAGCACTATCATTATTAAGGTGTAGAAGTCATATTTTAAACAGAAAATAACTATTTGCTAGAATGTGGAGACACTGGAACCCTGATACATTGCTGGTAGGAATGTAATATGTTCCAGCTGCTGTGAAAAACAGTCTGGTGGTTCCTCAAAAAGTTAAACATAGATTTACCCAGCAATTCCGCTCCTAGGCATGTACCTAAAAGAATGGAATACAGGTATTCAAAGAGTCACTCATATACCCATGTTCATAGCAGTATTATTCACTATAACAAAAAGCTAAAAACAACACACTGTGCTTACATGAATGCATAAACAGGTTGTGGTATATATATAAAATGAAATATTATTCAACCATAAAAGAAATCAAGTTTTAATATATGCTATACAATGGATGAGTCTTTAAACATTACGCTAAGTAAATGTAGCAGACACGAAAAAATATTGTCTGCTCCCACTTACATGAAGTATTCAGAATAGGCAAGTTCAGAGACAGAAAGAAGATTAAAAGTGACCAGCAGTTACGGGGATGAGGGAAAAGAGGGTTATTGCTTAATGGATATAAAATTTCTGTTTGGGATGATGAAAAGGTTCTGAAACTAGGTAATGGTGTTGGTTACACAATCTTATGAATGTACTCAATGACATTAAAATGATTAAAGTGGTAAATTTATGCTACGCATATTCTATCACAAAAAAATTTATTAAATAAAAATAAAATTATAATATTATTTCTTCTCCAATTCTTTTCTTTCTCACTTGATGACATGTCCATTGATTTTTAGAGAGAAGGGAAGGAAGAGAGAAAAAGATAGACGTGAGGGAGAAACACCGATCAGGTTGCCTCCCATACAACCCCAGGCAGAGGACCAAACCTGCAACTTCGGCATGTGCCCTGACCAGTAATTGAACCGGCACACTTTTGATGTATAGGATGATGCTCCAATGAGCTGAGCCACACCAGGCAGGACCCAATATAATTCCTTCTACTCTATTCTGCTCATCTTCAGAGTAAAAATTCTTAAAAGTGTCATCTTTGCTCATAGCCTCCACTTCTGATCTAACTTAGCAACCCACTTTGGCCTGGCACAGCACGCAACACCCCTCAAATGCCTTCCACCAAGCACCTGGCTGCCAAGCCCTAACCCAGCTATGCTTACCGACTCCTGCCTCATTCTAAAAACAGCTGTTTCCTTCATTTTTTGAAATGACACTCAAGGTGTTTCTCCTCCCTTTCTGGCCGACTCCTGCTCAGTTGTGCATTGTCTGTTTTGTTGGGGGGCTTTTGTTGATGGTGGTTTAGTTACGTTTGGTTGTGGGCTATTCATCCCCTGTTAATTCTTTAACGTTTTTCTTCAGGTTCCATATTTTAGATCTCCTTTGGTCCCATTCCAAGGATGCTCATTAGGTTCATCCATCCCATCCCGACCAGTGCAAATAAATGTGTTTTCACAAAACCTCCTATTCCTTTCCTATCCTTACCTCAGTCAACTGCTCCACCATTCACTCAAGTAGTCCAAGCCACAATGTCATCTCTCAATTTTCCCTCTGAGACAAATACACGCACACATGCAAATTTGCACTCAACACAGCAGTCCCCCCCTTATCCCCAGTTTCACTTTACACACTTTCAGTCACCTGCAATCAACCGATGTCTGAAAATATTAAGTGAAAAATTCTAGAAATAAGCAATTCATAACTTTTAAATTGGGCATCATTCTGAGCAGCATGATCTAATCTCACAAGTCCCAATCCCTCCCACCTCCTCCCACGGACAGGAACCATCCTTTGCCCAGTGTCGCACGCTGGACACACTCCCTGCCCATTAGTCACTTAGCAGCCCTCTCGGCTATCGGCTCGACCGTTGCGGTGTTGCAGTGCTTGTGTTCAGGTCGCCCTTATTTCACTTAGTAAGTCTCATTCACCTCACCTGTCTCAGCACATGGGCACTGTCATCTCACAGCATCACAAGAAGGGTGGTACAGGACAATAAGAGATTTTGAGAGACCACATTCACATAACTTTCATTATAGTATATTGTTATAATGGTTCTACTTTATTATTTGTTGTCATTAATCTCCTACTGTACCTAATTTATAAAGTAAACTTTAACATAAGCGCATATGTCTAGGAAAAAACAGTTTACATAGGGTTCAGTACTATCCACAGTTTCAGGCATGTGGCCCTGACCAGGAATGGGACCTGCAGCGTTTCGGTGTACGGGACGATGCTCCAGCCCAGCCACCCAGCCAGGGCAAGACTATTGCATTCTTAAGTCTTGTTAAGACAAGCTTTTTAATTGCTCTGGAACTCATTCACTCCTTTCTATTCCCCCAACCAACACTGGTTATTGTCCCCACTGCTGCCTTATAAAGGGATGGCCCTGGCTCTTATTGCATTCCAATCTCTTGTCTTCAATGCAGCCACACTCAAATTTCTAAAGTACCTATTTTTCCATACTAATCTCCTCTATAAAAATCTTGCATCGTTCCTCACTGTCACCAGAGCCATATTATAAGATGGCATATATCTTCATTATATAATGTCCTCTTACCTATGATGTCTCTTTACCTGCCCCCAAGCACAATGATCCAAGCAGAGTCAACTACTCTGTTACTAAGCCTCTTCTCTGAGCCCTACAGGCCGACAATCAAACCTGGACTCGGGAGAGTGAAAAAGAAACCACGGACTCCAGGACAACAGGCATAAAGGACTACAGGAAGAACAGAAGCTTGCTCTGTCTATACGCCCCTGCATTTACTGTTCCCTCCATTTTCTCCTCCAACCATCTCACCTAGTGGACTTCCATTTCTCGTAGAACTAAGTTTGGGTTCTTCTGTAAAGTATTTCTGGAAGCCCCATAACAGAAACCCTAAGCTCTCAAAACGTCCTATCTTTTTTCACTGCACAGTTAATTTTACCCTTTTCATAATCCTTATGGTACTTTATTATCATTTTTCTGTTTATTTGTTACTCTCCTCCCACCGCATTCCCATCCAATGGACTTTAGACTCCTTGAGGACTGGACTTAACATCACTATTCACGTGAACCCCGCTTAATCTCTGACACAATAGTAAGCAATCAGTAAGTATTTGAATAAACAAGTGTTTCTGGGTTATAAAGCAAAGGGCCTCTGTTAAATACATATTTGGACATGCTGATTTCAGTACTCTAGTTAGCTCTTAGCTATCCTATCAATAATAATTTACTATGTCCAATGTTTTCCACCAAAAAATAAATAGGACAATTTAGGGACAAGGGACTTGCCACTGAACCTTAACTATTATTTTTTTTATATACCTGCATTTGATCAGTAAACATGTACTATATCAAAACCCTGTTAAAGGTCCAAGACCAATCCTAGATATTTAATCTGTAGAAACAATGATAGCTAAAAATAAATAAGCTCAAGTCTAAAACCTGTATTTTCTCACAGTGTCTTTTTTATTGCACTAAAATACACATAATATAACATTTGCCATCTTAACCATCTCTCACTGTACAATTCAGTAGGGTTAAGTATATTCACATCGTTGGGAAACCAATCTCCAACAATGTCCATCTTGTAAGACCTAAACCCTTTAACCATTAAAAAACAGCTGCCAGCTTCTCACTCTTCCCAGCCTCTGGCAACCACCATTCTACTTTCTGCTTCTATGAATTTGACAATCCTTGATGCTTCATGTAAGTGGAATCACACAATATCTGTCTTTTTGTGACTGACTTACTTAAACTTTAGCATAATGTCCTCACGGTTCATCATGCTGTAGAATGTTTCAGAATTCCCTTCCTTTTTAAGGCTGAATAACATTCCACTGTATGTACATCCCACACTTTTATCCATTCATCCATCAATGGACACTTGGGTTGGTTCCATCTCTTGGCTACTGTGAATACTTCTACTATAAATATGGACTCCAGTCTCTTTTAATAACAGAAAATAACAATATGACAATTATTAAAAATAAAAAAGTAAAAGCTTACAGAAATGCATTTTACCACGTGTATAGTCATTGCTTTTTCCTATAGATATTATTTTTAGATGAAATTTTATCTTTGTGACTCACACTTTCACTCACAAACATATGTTCGACACAGTCCAAACATCATGTCTGCTCTAAAAATGAATATTCATTCAGTTTAATGACAAAGTAGCTCTTTTCAGCTTCATTTAGAAGGAATTCACGTTGGGAAAACGCTCACTTTCTGATTTCTGGGTATATTTGATCGACAGCAGTCATAAAATACTTTATTTCATGCATGAATATGTAAATAACGACTAACCCTTTAGGGTTGCATCTAAGATTTGCCACCTAAATTTGCATAGTCCAAAGACCCCAAGACTGGGAACAAAGATAAGCAAAAATGAACTGAGAACACAATTCACAATTATGAACTTCTGCAATCTGTCTTTGCTCACTGCTCTCAGATACATCATTGTCAGCATCTGACCCTGTTAGGTGGCTGATAAGAGGATTTTGAAGGCCAGCAGATTTTATTTCTAACCTCTCCATATGGTTGACCTTCTAGTTTCAATGTGAGCATCATCTGCAGAGACGATCATCAAATGGCAACTCCTATCCTAAAATGTTCTGGGTAATTTGATCAACTCAACAGTGATACTCAGTTAAAAAACAATATGTAGAGTGTGATCTTCCACTTAAAGTTTTCCATAATTACATTTTAAAAGTTCTGCAGGGCTACAACAGAAACTGCAAGTGTAATTTACTGACATTAGAATTAAATTTTTTTTTTCCAAACTGCATGCAATGTTCTACTTGTATAATGAATAAAAGTTTGAAAGTAATTTTTGCTGTTAAGATCTTCTACCAGCTGACATCTTTTTTAATGTGAAACATATACGATGAATACCTCAAATTTAAAACTGAGCTCTAACACAGAAAATTAATAAGACTTTATTAAAAAAGAGAAATGTACTTCAAGTCTAATATTAGCTATATCAATGATTACTAAATATCACACATTGTTAATACAATTTTTAAAACTGACAGAGATACCAATTATTTTATGTGCAACTTATGGTCCCTAATTTTATACACTCATGAACCTTAATGATAAAGACAGCAAAGATGATTTTCCACATATGAAAATTTGCATAAAATATAAAGTTATTCATCCACATATTTATTCAACAAACATTTAATAGATACCCATTATGTTACAAAGACAGATTCAAAGAATAATCTAATAAAACAGAAGAGAAAGGTAGTCTCAACACATCAAGGACTTCAGGCTGGTGACAAAGAAGGATGGAAGCAGCCCACTGAGAGTGGAAGTGAAGGAAGCTGGCTGGGGGCACAGAATGGAGCAAGCATAGAAGTATTCCCTGAAAGGTCAAAAAAAAAAAAAAAGAAGAGGCATAGAGGTCTCCTACAGAGACAGCAATAAGTTAAGTCTTAAGAATGAGTAAAAATTCACCTGGGGTTAAGCCCAGGGTTGCCACAGTGAAACGACAAGTCTCCAGGCAGAGGGAAACAGCAGACCAAGGCACAGAGGCCAGTAAAATCTGTCTGAAATGTTTTTTTTTTTGGTAGGCTCTATTCCTCAGTGCTCAGAAAATAAAATGTATAGCTCTATTTACTTCTGAGGTGACCTTTCAAAAGACACTGTTATTCAAAATGGCAAACGAGTGTAATTCCTTTAACATTCACGATCCCTACTCACCCTGTATGTTTTGGACCCAGCAGACTTCCTTCATATCCCTTCGTACATTTCCGTTACTAGGGACTTAAGAATAACACCATATACCAATTATGGCACCAAAGGGCGACTTCATATATTTATCCAAGGCAGTTTGTAGAAATAATTATAATTTAAAAATGCCTAATTTCCTGAGAAGCCTTGACTAAGAATAGCATTTAGCTGGGTAAAGGGGGAATTCCCAATTTCTTAAGTAAAGGATTAAACCCTTTACTTTCTGATACTACGGTTGGAACGTGTTCATAGACTACCTGAGCTATGAGAAAATACCCCCTAATGTCCATGCAAAGCCGCTTCAGCAACAGCAGAAACAGCAGAACAAGGAATGAAGAAAAGGAGAGGAAGAGACTTGTTCCCACTCTGATACATTCTTGCACAACAAAAGCTCACAGTAAGTTCTAGCCGCTGGCAAACACTGTTATTCATTAATATTCTAAAAATCAATGGAATTTAAGGGTGTACCTGGTATGTTCAACAGAACAAATTGCTTCTGTGCTCTGGCATTCTTTTAATGCTTAGCAGTAGCTGCCAAAATTGAAAAGATATGAAACCAGAACATAAAGGATTTGTATTATCTCTAAACATAGGTATATCTAGACCCGGGTAGAACAAGAAAAGATTTCAGATGAAAGTCAATTGTAACTGCTTCTTACTCTCTCTCTCCCCCTCTCCTCCAACCAAAAGAAACAAAAACATAGTTCCACTAAATTAATGACTTGTCTTTTATGACAACAGAATATGGATGAAGAACTTGTCAGTGTGTTCAAATGAACAAGTTTATTTTAAAAAATCATATTTGAGAAAGAGTTCCTGGAAAAACACTCAACCATGCCACGATAAAAACCTACTGTGTGCCTAGCACCATCTGCTGACACCCTTCCTGACAATTCTCCTAATATAATAAACCGTACTTGCCAAAAAATGTAAGGGAATCAGCAGGATGTAACCACACCCACGGTCCATGTATACTCAGACTGCAAATTCTATAGCTATTTCACAACAGAACAAAAGATGAACTGAACAATTACATTTGTTAGTCAGCCACATTTAATTTATCACAGTATTAGTCATCCAGATTGGTATGTGACGGTAAAATAAAAACATGAATTGTAGTCGTTCTCCCTTCTCTGATGGTGCTGTCATTTTAACACCAATGATTGATATTTGACATCAAGCAGTTTTCTGGAAAAGAACTTGTGCACCTCTCAATGGCACATCTGGTAGCTGCAGATGGTGAGGTTTTACATAATTTCCCCAGCAAGGATGTGTCAAAGCATAACACAAAATAAGACTTCCGCCTGATGTTAATTGTTTGTTTCTTGCCAAAGTTAGTACAAAATCTTCCAGAGGTGGTTCTAATGCTTACTATCAGCTCAAACTACATATTTAAAAAAAAAAAAACTCAGGAAGCATTTCTGATGGTCCTGGGGGTGGACATGCATTAGCTGTTAAGGCAGCTGACTGCCACTATTGCTCTCCCTTCCTCCCGCACAAAGACAGTCAAGCTCCCCATTAAGGAGGTAAGTCAACCCCAGGCATGCCCTCCACAATGCATGGAGATTCGAGCAGTCTTATATCTGCATGTGTGTGTATTTAATATGCCCTTATTACCGATGCAAAAGGAGCAAAAATTTCTTTCAAATAAGCATTAAATAAGCTATATGTTCTGTAGGGACAAGAATACTATGAAAAAACTGAGTGTCTAACTATGGAAGGAACAGCACCAGGCTCCGTGACAGATATGAAAGTATGTAAGGTATAGAGCCTTTCTTCACAGGCTTTAAATAAAATCCAGGAGGGAGAAAAAGTCACATTATTAATATACACAATGTATTGTCATAAGTGATTTTGATTTGATCTCTATTCAGTAAGACTTCAAGCAATGTATAAATGCCGTATGAGTGGAAAACACATAATAATTCAGGAAGGCCTGCATCTTTATGTATCAACTTTTACATGGAATAGGTGGGAAAAGGCATCCATGGCAGGAGATACCACATGTTTGAGGCCTGCAGCATAGGTTGCATTTTGGTAAACAAATATTTTCAAGAGAAGAAAAAAATTCAAGCCTGAAATGATTTAATTCAAGGTTAACAGGACAGCAAATAAAATGGTATTTGAGGAGGGTTGACACAGGTGAGTAATGGAAATAAAATTTCACATAGCAATGAAATTGAAAAAACTAGGAGTAATTAAAAGAAGATACACCACACAAATAGGAAATTCAGTTCCTAGGTGATGCATAATTCATTATTATTATAACACTAACTTATTTATAGCTTACCTAGTTCTAAAATTCCCAGTATTTATTTACACGTACTCAACCCTGTCTCTGAAATGACTAAAAAAAGAGTTCACAAAAAAAGCATACCACTTGTAAAGTGAAAATAACTTGGTGGGTAAAACTGGGCAAAGCCAGCCTGTGTTACGCAAGAAGTCAGAATGAACTAAACCTTGGAAGCGTGTGTCTTCTCCTACCCCCTGAATTGTGTTCCCAATGCGTGCAAACATCCCACAGTGTTCCATGCTGTGTTCTCTTCAGATAAAGATTAGTAAAAACAGCATCTCCGTCCTCATAGTGCTTGAGCTCTTGATACTCCTAGCCTAATAGGACTGGAATTATGACTTCAAAGGTAATTATGTTTCACATCTAAATGAGGTCCATTCTCCAACCAAAATTTTGATGAAGATTTGTAGTTGCAATGATCCCTACCAATGTTTCTTTGGGTAATATACTAACACCTATTAGTATTAGGCACAAAAAAAAGTTTTCTTTTACATGAAAAAATCTTTCTGGAACAACATCTAGTATCATTACTTGATAATGAGGCACTAGGAATACTCTTCTAGAAATACTTTGTTCATATTTTAAACATTTTATTCCTGAAATTTTGGCCAATACCACAGACATTAAAAAAAAAGAAATAACAGTATCAACATCTGCAGTATAAGTGCACATCTAACTAGAGAGGCAAATGGAAAACTACTACATAAGTGGTTATTTTCTTCTTTGCAAAAAAAGATCAGTAAATGAATACGATTCTACCTTCTTACTAATTATTAGCTAAGTGATTGTAAAAAAACTGCTTCACTCAAATTGCCTCATCTGTAAATATAGGCAAAGTGCCTAATATATATTATATTATTGTCCTTAAGGAAAAAAAAAGATATTGGAAAAATCAGGAAATAGCATACCTAAATGATTTTAAGTTATAAATTCAGGTAAATCAATGAAGAATTTTCAAAATGAAAAAAGGTATCAGTTTAAAGCTATATCAGTGTTATTTATAATAGCCAAAATATGGAAGCAACCCAAGTGCCCATCAGTAGGTAAGTCAATAAAAAAGCTGTAGTACATTTGCACAGTGGAGTACTACTCGGTCATGAAGAAGGAACTCTTACCTTTTGCGACAGCAGGAATGGACCTGGAGAGTATTAAGTGAAATAACCCAGTCAGACAAAGACAAGTACCATATGATTTCACTTATACGTGAAATCTAACATACAAAATAAACCAACAAACAAAATAGAAACAGACTCATAGCTGTCAGAGGTGAGGTAGTAGGGAAATTGGTGAAAAAGATGAAGGGGCTAAGCAAAACAAAAAAATCAAAAAACAACAAAAGACCTCATAGACAGACAACAATAAGGTCATTATCAGAGGGAAAGGGAGGTGCGGGGGGGTAGGAGAAGGTAAAGGAGGAATAAATGGTGATGGAAAAAAACATGACTTGAGATGGTGAACACACAATATACAGATGATATATTATGAAACTGTATACCTTAAACTTTATATAATTTTATTAACCAATATAACCCTAATAAATTCAATTTAAAAAAGCTATAGGCTGCTAAATGGCAATTTCATCCTTTACAAATCCTTTTTGAGCATTTAGAAAATAATACAGTCAGGAATGCTGTCAAAGGGAGTCCTATCTAGCCTACACTAAAAATCCTTTCGGTCATCCAATAAGAATTTACAGAGCATATATTCTACACAGACACACTTCTAGGCCTACAATCTGTCCAGAAAACGTCCAGCCATTGTTAATATAGCAAGCATGGTTTGCACCACATCAATGTAACCTGGCAGACAAGGAGAGTGGACTGGAATGCACAAGCATGAACAATGACAACTTCACTGTACTAGGCAGTGGGGGTGGCAGACGCTATTGAGTGAGCACGTGTGCTGTGTGGTTGTCACATTCAAAATGACTGAGCGAGTATAGCAATGAATCTGCATCAAATTTTGTGTTAAGCTTGAACATTCTTCCATGGAAACTATTTGGATGATTCAGAAGACCGCAGCTATGGGTAACTGGTGATGGGCAGCTTCATCACTACAACACACCCGCTCATGCATCACGCCTTGTGCATCACGTCTCAAGTAGACTTTTTCGGTGAAATATAAAATCACCCAGGTGACTCAGTCCCACTACAGCCCAGATTTGGTGCCCTGCAACTTCTAGCTTTTCACAAAACTAAAATTGCCTTTGAAACGGAAGAGATTTCAGACCATTGATGAGATTCAGGAATACATGACAGGGCAGCTGATGGCAACTGGGAAAATTGTGAGGTCCTAAGGGGCCTACTTTGAAGGGGACTGAGGCATCATAGTCCTATGTACAGTGTTTCTTATACCTTGTATGTTCTTCAATAAATATCTCTAGTTTTCATACTACATAGCTGGATACCTTCTGGACAGACCTCATATAAGAAAGGAGAAAAGTGTCCTTATAGAACACAGAGTCCAATAGAGGAGACAGACATCAATCAGAGAATTACACAAATTACACTGTGGTAAGACAATAATGTGATACACGCTACTAAAAAAAAAAAAAAAAAAAGAGATACATAGAAAAAGTCAAAGGTCTATACTACTCTACCATAAAATAACTAAGATCATCTCACTATAAAAACTGCTCACTTTGGAGATGAAATATGACATAATCATACTCCCCAAAATGATCATCAGAAGCACAGAAGTATACCCTAGGCTGCAAACTGAGAATAACAGCAGTCATGGCTGGCAGTGCCCCTGGTACTCAGGGAATTCTAATCTGAAGATGTCAACCATAACTACTGCGATGCTCATAAATAGACGTCAGTCCTGTCCATTCTTACTGACTCTTGAAAAGGGAAAGTTTTGGACAAATTCTATCCCTAAAAAATATAGAAAATCACTTAAACTAAAAATCTTTCACTGGTAATTCTCTAAGAAATAATTTGCATTACATGTATGAACTTCTTCAAAACCTACATAATTATGTTATTAATATTACCAAGGTAGTCTTTTAATATTTTTGCCAACATTATATCAAATGCAGTTCTCTCTAGACACCATTCTGTTCTCCTAAGACAAAGCAAAACACTGCTAGTTTCTGACATGCTCAGGTATTTCAAATGTTTTTATTTTTTCTCACTGCTGAGAACTTTTATAAATTCTCCCAACCTGCTCTAAGTACATCTCTATGCCCTGGCTGGTGTGGCTCAGTGGAATGAGTGCCAGCCTACAAACCAAAGGGTCGTCGGTTTGATACCCAGTCAGGGCCCACGCCTGGGTTGTGGGCCAGGTCCCTAGTGGGGGGGTGCATGAGAGGCAACCATACATTGATGTTCTTCCCCCCTCTCTTTCTCCCTCCCTTTCCCTCTCTCTAAAAATAAATAAAATCTTTTCTAAAACTTTAAAAAAAGAGAATAAATCTCTGGGTAGCATCTTTAAAAGTGAGAACTCTATCAAATCATTAGATTTGATTATTAAGACCCCATCAAATAATCTAGAACCCCATCTAGACAAATATGCTGGGAAGAATAACGAATGTGGCCCAGTACCTGATGTAATAAATGTTATCCAAAAACAAATATGTTTGTTTATGTGTAGATAGACAGAAAGATAGATACAGATAAATGATAACTCTTGACAATGTAGAGAATAAAGGAGAGTTAAACAATAACCTTAAAAAAATCCAGTTATACTTTTAAGGACAATCACAGGACTGAACTTCTCTCTGACTGAACTTCCCTTTGACTTCTCTCTCTCTTTTTACCAATAATATGGTCAAAGATAAAATATCCGAGTATCTTCCAAAGAAAGGAAATCTTCCAACACAATAACTATTCCTAGAGAAGACAATGCCTAAGAAGCGTGTGAATAGGTAAGAGTGCAAACATTGAAACCAAGTGTACAAAGAAAGCTGACTGCTGTTTGACACTGCAAACTGTGATAAACAAAGACATGCAATTTTTTATGAAATTGATCCACCATTATGAAAGTATATACTTCATATGACTGAAAATTATATCTATTACCATGGTCAATTTCTTTTGTCATTTTATCTGCATTTCATCTAATATTAAATATCAAGAAAGAATCCCTACCAAAGCATTAACCAAGTATTTAACAAATGTCTGCTATATTGCAGACACTGTTCTACATACTGTGGACTTATCAAGGAAGAAATGTACTGACACACAACACCTCCTAACACAGGGCAACCATGGAGCAAATAGATGCTAGCAGAATGCCCAAAAAAATAGCTACGTAGTAGCTGCAAATGTAACATGAGCATAAATATCAATGGTATGGCAGAGGCACAGGCTCCTCAAAAATGGAGCGACTTTTTTTCATATAAAGCAGAGCCACCACAGACGGCAACAGCCTCTGGCCAATTCAGCAGCACAAACCAAAAACTACAAGAGAAAAAGCTGGTTAGATACAGTTTTCTTCTCCCTCTCTCCCTGGCATAACATACACAGGTACTATTGCACTGTTACAGCCCATTATCTACAATCAGGAGGTCTTCCTACTCCATCTTCATATACACAAATAAGCCTCTCCCTTCAGGGTCTATTGCAACGATTTCCTCTTTAAAGAAGGGTTTCATGATTTCTCTGATTGATATATCAGAGGGATATATTGTCTCTCAAAGGGATGGTCTCTCCCAATCTGCATTTACTACAGAATAGTAAATTTTTTCCTGTTTCTAGATCATTTTGTTTTCGTACATGTGGTAAATTTCTAAAGGCTGTGAATACCATACCCCTTCTTTAGCCCTCACAGAAAATATACATTGCCTGAAAAACAGAAGGTACTGGAAAGATACCTGTGGAATTAAATTCAGAAATAAAGCTTACATGTTTATTTATAAACACATATATAAAAATACCAAAATATTGTAAGTTTATTTTTTATAAAAACTTCTAAAGGATTTCCCTATTCACCCCTTTAAATTTCTAAAAGATTGTCATTGAAAGCCTGAAGGCCAACCAATAATGACAAATATATCACTCAACTGACTGTCTTGGTATTAATAATAACTTTATTTGGCATAAATTAAGAATTAGTTTCACCAAACTACATATCCTCTTAATATACAGGGAATGTCATATCACACATATCTAGTGGTGTAGATAAATAATTGTTAACTGGGTTTTCTCTTTTCATTTAAGAACTAAAATTTCCCAAACACTTTGGCCAAACTATTGAGGAAGTTTCTCCTTGTATCAAGAGCAATCTTCTTTGTATTTTTCTACCAAATGTGGAATAATTTCTGGCCATCCACACCAAAAAGAAAAAGACAATATGAAAGTGTATTAAGCATCATCTCTTTCGGGAGTTTGATTTACAGTTACCATGCTGACAGACCTCATAATAAAAGTCTTATACAAATTACCTTCCTTCACAGTGCCAAGAATGACTTAATGCTCCAAGATCTATTACAGATATGTTCGGACCGCCTGTTATAGATTAACTCATGGAAAAGGCACTGGCTCAAAGCTGAATCACCTCCTCAGGTGTGCACTGGCTTCGCTGTGCTGTGACATGGTGCTATAGAGGTGGACCTATTAGACTGAGATCACATCAAGTGTGACACAGTGCCCGGTATGTACTGATTATTATTTGAATTAGTGATAATAAATATGAATAGTCGTTCATTGGAAAGGAGGTCACTAAAATTCTAGGTGGCTTGGTTAATTGCTTATAAATAAGAATGTCAACATTTCCATCAAGCACATCTATTTCCAGAATGTTAGAGCCACAAAACTTATTTTGAAATAGAAGCACAATTGAAAGTGTTTATCAAAGAGTGTTTCTTCATCAAGTTAAAAATAAGTTCCATTCAGCTATATGATTTTGAATACTGAGAATCCCATATGTATTTCAATAAATATCTGTTTACTTCCTTCTGAAATGGCTATTGATGGACATTCTCTGGGTATAATTCGAACTTTTAAAAATGAATCAATGAGAAAAAATTGAGTTCTACTCTGAGAGATTAGTAGATTTTCATTTTCTAGTAGAAAATAAGTAAAATTTTGTAACAAAAATGTAAAAGATCAGATTTCAAAACATTTTATGACTGTAACAAGAAAATAATTACTGGTAAAACCAAATTTTGTTTAAAAGTTATACTTTGTTGAGTGTGTTACTGACCAAAATTAATCTTTTAAAAAATAATTAATTTTTAATTGAACTATTGGGGAGACTCTGGTTCAAAAAACCACACATTTCAAGCATACAACTCAACAAAATATCATCTGCACACTGCATCATGTGCCCGTCACCCAAAGCAAAGTCTCTTTCCGTCCCCATTTCCCCACCCTTAGCCCACCTCCATCCACCCTCCAACCCCTTCCCCTCGGCCACCACCACACTGTTGTCTGTGTCTATATGTCTATATGTGATCTGTTGCTTAATCTCTTCATCTTTCATCCAGACCCCCAAATCCTTTCCCCTTCTGACAGCTTTCAGTCTGTTCCATGTATGTATACCTCTGTTTTTATTTATTTGTTAGTTTATTTCATTCCTTAGATTCCACATATAAGTGAAATCATGTGATATTTGTCTTTCTCTGACTGGCTTATTTCACTTAGCATAATAATTTCCAGGTCTGTCCATGCTGTCTAAAAGGTAAGATTTCCTTTTCTATGGCCAAGTACTATTCCACTGTGTAAATGAACCACAGCTTTTTTATTCACTCATCTACTGATAGGCACTTGGGCTATTTCCAGATCTTGGCTATTATCAATCATTCTGCAATGAACACGGGGGTGCATATATTCTTTCAGGTTTCTTCGCATATATTCCCAGAAGTGGGATCACTGGGTCAAAAGGCAGTTCCATTTTTAATTTTTTGAAGAAACTCCATACTGTTTTCCACAGTGGCTGCACCAGTCTGCATTCCCACCAACAGTACAAAAGGATTTCCTTTTCTCCACATCCTTGCCAGCACTTGTTGTTTGTTTATTCATGAATGTTAGCCATTCTGGCAGGTGTGAGGTGATATCTCATTGCAGTTTTAATTTGCAACTCTCTGAAATAAATAACAGTGAGTATTTTTTCATATGTCTATTGACCATCTGTTTGTCCTCTTTCAAAAAGTGAAAGTCTATTCAGGTCCTTTTCCCATTTTTTCATGGGGTTGTCTTTTTAGTGTCAAATTGTGTAAGTTCTTTATACACTTTGGAAATTAACCCCTTATCAGATGCATCACTGGTGAATATGTGATTTCACTTTATTGATGGTTTCTTTTGCTCTGAAAACGCTTTTTAGTTCGATGTACTCCCATTTGTTTGTTTGTTTGTTTTCTTTCTTTCCCTTGCCCTAGGAGATACATTATCAAAACTACTGCTACAAGAAATGTCCAAGATTTTTCTGCCTATGTTTTCTTCTGGGATTTTTATGGTTTCACAATTTACATCTAATTCTTTAATCCATTTTGAGTTTATTCCATGTATTAAGAAGGTGATCTAGATTCTTTGCTTTTTTTTTCTCATATATCTGTCCAACTTACCCAACACCATCTATTGAAGATTATCTTCAGTGCATTCCATGTTTTTGACTCCTTTGTCAAATATTAATTGATCTTAAAGGCATGGGTTTTTTTCAGGGCTCTCTATTCTGATCCATTGATCTGTGCTTGTTCTTGTGCCAGGTTGTTTTGATTACTATGGCCTTGTGGTATAATTTGATATCAGGTAGTGTGATACCTCCAACTTTGTTTTTCTTTCCCAAGATTGCTGAAGCTATCTGGGCTCTTTTGTGGTTCCAAGTAAATTTTTGAAATATTTTTTCTAGACCTGTGAGATCTGCCATTGATATTTCAATAAGAATTGTGTTGAATCTTTAGATTGCCTTCGGTAGTATGGACATTTTAATGATGTTAATTTTTCCCATCCATGAACACAGCATATGCTTCCACTTATTTGTATCTCCCTCAATTTCTTTCTTCAGTATCTTATAATTTTCCAAGTACAAGTCTTTTACCACCTTGTTAAATTTATTCCTAAGGACCTTTTTTGTTGTTGCTAATAGTAAATAGGATTGTTTTCTTAATTTCTTTGTTTTTTTTATTTTCTAAATAACTAGAATTATTTATAATATAGTATCTTAGTTTTGTTTTTTCAAATATTATTAATGCTGTTCATTTTATCATTTCCCACATTTTGGTGCCAAAGATTTCCCTCTGTAATTAAATATAACTTTGCTCTTAACTAAAGTTGGAAAAAATGTCAATAATTTCAGTCATAAAAGCTATAAGCATATATAAAAGAAATTATATACTCCTTCAACTTCAAAATTGAAAGATTAGAAATGCCTTGACATTATTTTCTTTTTTTTTTAAAGATTTTATTTATTTTATTTTTAGAGAGAGGAGAAGGGAGGGAGAAAGAGAGGGAGAAACAGCAATGTATGGTTGCCTCTCACATGGCCCTCACTGGGGACCTGGCCCGCAACCCAGGCATGTGCCCTGACTGGGAATCGAACCGCAACCGTCTGGTTCCCAGCCCGCACTCAATCCACTGAGCTACACCAGCCAGGGCCCTTGACATTATTTTCTTTTGCACGTGGTTCTCAGGCTCTTACATAGTACTGCCGGATTCACGTGCGTCAGCTTCAGCACAGGGAAGAATGGACACACCCAGGTTCGAGCTCTAGCTCCGGTTGTGGTTCTGAGTTCTAGTTCTGTTCCTAGGTACCCTATACTAACACATTAAAATTCCTTGATTATTACTGAAAACTACCTGTGAAGGTATCTTTAATTTCTGAATACATTCACCAATTAGTGAGCATTCTGTATGTATCCAGCCCTGCCTCTGAGGCAGAGATTTAAAAGACAAACAAAAATTTTCATATCTTTGACCTCATGAAGCCTAGAATTTAGCATGGAAGAGAATCATTATGCAAAAAGTTACATGAATATTTATGTATAGTCTCACCACCTGCTACAAAGGAAAAATTTAGTGTGGAATGGAGTGTATGACCAGCAAAGGTTTGCCTGAGGACACAATAAAGCTGAGACATTCGGGATGAGCAAGGGTAAGACAAGAGAAGGGAAAGGGGGTGGAGTCAGAAGGGAAGAGATGTGTGAACCTAAGGCGATGAAAAACTGGGGGCTTTAAGGAACTGAAAGGCAGCTGTCAAAGCCAGAGACGGGGAAAGAATGAGACCAGTGTCCTGCAGAGATCAGTCAGATTGTGCAGAGCCTCCCATGCAAACTATTGTCCGTATCATGGATTGCCAACTTCATCCTAGGCACAAAGAGGAGTATACAATCTTCAGTGGGAAGCTAAACACCAAAAGAGTTCTGGTGATGCAATCTGTATCTCCTGAGGTGCAGAGGAAGGCAGAGAAAACAGAGAATGGACAGAGGGCTCTGAAGAATCATCGACAGAAGTCACTAAAGGGTTTCACACATGGGTGTGATATGATAAGACTTGCATTTCTACAAAATGTTTGCTAAGTAGAGAATGGATGAGGATACTTGCAGTACAAGCAAATCGATGATGTCTAGAACCATGAGGTTAGCCGTGGAATGAACAGAAGTAAACAGATTTGAGCTATCACTTGAAAACACAGTGGACAAGACCTGGTGATTACAAAGCAGAAAGGGAACAGGGAGAGAGTAGTGTTGAGAATGACTTCTCAATTTCTGAAACAAGCAATAGTGAGTTATCCCTGGATCATATGCTGTAGGCACTGTCAGAGGAGGCACAAAAGCAATCTTTATTGAGCTTAAAACCTAATTTCTTCACAAAGGCTTTAGTAAAAGCATGATATACGTTAGTGCTCTGGTAAAAGCACTAAAACTAAGATGTTCCATTTAATTTCTAGACATATGATGTTAAAATGTGTACATTATATATGTATATGTGTACAGGTATATATATCCACATACTATTATATTTAAATTCTAAGTCCTGAAGAAAAACCTTGAGAAATGGATACCTTCTAGCTCAATATAATTTTATAAGAATAAACACACCTTCATTTATATTGTGCTTCATAGATTACTCTCACCCCTTTCATTCAAATCTCCGTCTGAATTTGTATAACTTATTACTTATTATGCTTAATTTTTCATTGTTCACCTCTACCCACTAGAACATAGCTCCAAGGGAGCAGTGATTTTGTCCATTTTATTCACTGATAGGCCATGTACCTGAAATACTGCCTCATCTACAGTAGATGCTCAATATATATTTGTTGAACAAATGAATTAAGGAAGGACAAAATGTTAAATGATTGAATCATGTTTGAAGCACTGTAATACAGGGAAAATTTTCTTCATTTTGTAGATGAGAAAAAAGAACCTACAGAATTTAAATGACATTCCTTTGTAGTAAGTACACTAAACCAGAAGCTAAATCTAGATTCCCTGACTCTTAAAATCAGTAAATCCACTTTTCATTAATGCTTCCCAAGCAACAGATTTTTAAGGCTTCTGCATGCGCACACACACGCACACACAGTTGTCAGCCTAAAGACAGGCTGTTTTCCCCGCCTATTATTGGTATTTGCTTATGTGACAGGAGAGGAACTGGACCTCAGTGGTTTTCTCTCCCTGATAATCAGTAAGCCATCAGGAAAATAAAAAGAGAGGACTTATTCTCCCTCCGACAGCAAAATCTACAGATATGGTTATAAACTGTGCCATCAAGATACAAAACAAACAAGATACGCGACAGCCAAGTAAAAGTACAATACATTGTATTGGCTAGGCCTTAGTTATTTAAAATAGAAATGGTCTGAAAGGGCTGAACTTCACGACAGCCCAATTTATAATGAGAATTCAATACAAAAATCAGGGAGGGGTCAGTAATATCCTTGCCGCTGTCACCACAACTAACACACAAATGACTCTTAAGAGCCTTAGAAGAAAACAAAACCTATTATTATGTTCAGCAGAATAATGGTGGGAGGAAGGGGCCACAGACAGAAAGTATGAGAAGGCAATGACATGAATCAATAATGTGAGTTCCCTAAATGTCCCTTTAAAAGCTTTATATATCCCGTAAAAAATGCTTTCTTGTATTTCTAATTACAAATATTTAAAATTGTTTCATATTTTATTAAAATGTCATAAAAAATGAAAGCACCTATAATCCCATCAGAAAAAAGCCATTTACCATTTTAGATTATCAGAGTATCTTTACAGACTTCTATGTACATTTACAGACTTCTATGTACATATATAAATTTTAATTGACTAAGTTATACATGTTTTATAAACTTTTCACTTCACCATATATAACAGACGTCTTTCACATAAATAAAGCTCTGTATCTCCATTTTAATGTCTGCATAATTCCTCACTATGTGGCTGTAACATAACCCATGTACACAGTTCTTTACTGAAAGATGCTTCAGTCATCTGCAGTTTGTTTCCATTCATGAACAACTATACAGGATATTCTTGCACATACAACAGTATAATAAGTGGGACTTTCATTTTTAAAAATTCAAGAAATGAAAGTGTAGCTGAAAGGGCAAGAATATCTTGCCTTTTAGTACATATTACCACACTATTCTCCAAAAAGGTGATTCCAAGTTTATACTCACATCAATGACATACAATAATAGTCATTTCCCCACACCAAGTATTACTGATTTCATATTTACCCATTTAATAAGTGAAAACGAGTCTCTCAAAGATATTTTATAATTCACATGTTTATTGGCATGATCTTCTTTTTCATAATGGTGTGTTTCTATGTCCCAAATCCACAGAAGTAGAATCACTGGGAGAGGGGCCCAGGACTCTGCTTTTTTTAACACACTCAGCAGATGATTCTCATAAACACTCAGATCTGAGAATCATCCCATATGCTGTGTTTATAGCACTGAAGAGCTTACAAAAGGTTTGGCTTACTTTGTCTCCGTAGGAAGATCCAAAGATACTTTCAGAAATCTAACGAGAAAAAAGCTCAGAGAAGCTTAGTAACTTGCCCAACATCACATAGCTAACAAAAGAAAGAATTCTTCATAATACTGTAGAACAAAGATAAGACATTCTTCAATTTCAAAAATCTTAAAATTTTCCATCTTAAATTGGAGAATATTTGGTAACAAACTGTGTGACTTAAGTAGCTCATATTTACCCTGAGGCTTAAAACTCACCATGTATATTATATAATGTTGTAATGTTTCAAACTGATATTTTTTAAAAAGAGTTGTAAAAAGGAACACTCTTACAGAGAAAACAAAGACTAAATATGTGTTGGGGAGTAAGGCATGGTCCAAAGTCCCCACTAACCACTCATTACACAGCTACAAAGTATTTAATTCATTTTGGAAGAGGAGGGTTTTCCATGATCAGCTGACAAATGCCGTACTGAAGACGACTCTGTGTACTGCAGCACGGCGATCCCTGGTGTGGAACCATGATCCAGTAGGACAGCAAGTGTTTTGGAGCAAACAGACCTTTGCCATTTACTAACTACAGTCTTTTATTAAATTCTTTGTGTCACAGTTTCCTAATCTGTAAAATGAGAATAGCTCCAACCTCACTGAGTTTTATGAAGATTTTTTCAAAAGGAAAAAATAAGTAGGTAAAGAGCTGTGTATCCCGTAGGTACCTATTCTGTATTGTTTTGTTTTTGTTTTTTCTAAAGATATGATTAAGAATTGGAGTTGTTTTTCCAAAAGACTGACTTACTAACTTGGCAGAAACTGAATGCTTCCATATGATCTCATAGTATTTTGACAGCTTAACTCACTGTTCAGTGCACAATTGCTATAGTAAACTCTCAAGCAAAATAGGGCCCACCAAAAAGTCTACTCAACCATACAAGGAAAGCTGGGTTATTGCTGATGAAAGTGTAATGTACAGTTATCAGGAAAAAAAAATCTTTGCAATACTCATAATATTACCTGCACATGGAGTTTGATTTGGACGGCATTCATACAAAAATCAAAAATTAATAATGTTTTCCTTTCTTGAGCAGAGAAGCTTAAATCTTAAAGTAATGAAACATATTTAGATTGGTAGCACGATATCACCAAGTCTGGCGGGACAGTTAAAGGTTTTTTTAATTATTGGTAAGTTCTTTCCTTCAGCAGTACTCAATGTTTGGTAAAAGATAAATTCTGAATACTAATGTTCAAGAAATAGTAGCTAGCATTTTCTTATATATTGAGGTACTTTCTCAAAACTAATCCTATTACTAATATAGAGCCACCTGTGTTTCTTGAAATATAAAAGAAGATACAAGTCATACATTATGTTACCCCTTTAAATTTAAAACGAGTTAAAATTAAAATGAATTTATACAAAAAGAACTAATTATTTAATTTCATATAATTCAAAATTAAGTTTTTCATTATCTATTGTGCTTCCAAAGTCAGTAGTAAATCCAACTTTTCAATTCTAGGCGTTGCAGTACAACATTTATGGGTATTTATGTGGACTCTGTATAATGTTTATGCAGGTCATTAAATGTAATCATAGTCTGAGCCAGAAATAGCAGAAGAGGCTACTTCTCTTTTTAAAGGATTCAAAAATTTTTCACCATATTTTAGCTAAAGTGCCTAAGGAAACCACAGAGTGGTTTGTGAGTCCTCAGGGAGTGGCACAGTCTTTTTACATCAACAGGCCTTGCCTAGGGCAATAAAAATACATTACAAAATGCTTATTGAATAAATGAATCCCACATTATTCAAATACTGGTGCTTTCGATGGATAAAATGTAAAATATATCACATAGGTCTTAGACTTCTTAACACAGAACACATCATCAGTTATCTGTGTCATACCCTCCAAAATAAGATTGATAATTCTGACTGGAAGGCAAGCCACTGCTATCACCATTGACATTGGTTTTGTTTTTCATTGAGCTGGCTGAGAATCTGACTAAACAGGCTCCAGTCCAGTCAACTGATTACATCAGCATGTCCACAGATAAAAACCACCTGAGCCTTCCTTTGCTAGTTAGCACAAATATTTTTCAATTCTTCTGAAACAAAAAGAGAAGCTGATTTCAAAGAACAAATCAATATTAAAGATTCTTATCTGGATGCTATTTTAAAGGACAGAAGGCAGAGAATATCTTTGTGGGCTGGTGAATGTTAATACTCATCCAGAAGGTTGATTTACAATACATTGATCACTGAAGTGTTCTGTAGTTTAACTGATTAGTATTTGTAAAACGCTCAAAGTGCAAATCCTAATACTTATGATACAAATATAAAAATATTTATATCAAGCCCTGGCTGGTGTAGCTCAGTGGATTGAGCGCAGGCTGCAAATTAAAGAGTCGCCGGTTGGTTCCCAGTCAGGGCACATGCCTGGGTTGCAGGCCATATCCCCATTGAGGGCCACGTGAGGGGCAACCATACATTGATGTTTCTCTCCCTCTCTTTCTCCCTCCCTTCCCTTCTGTCTAAAAATAAATCATTAAAATCTTTAAAAATATATATTTATATCAAGGTTAGCAACTGCTATTTTAATTCAACCCACAATTCACTAAAAATAAATAAGCACACACCAACAGAATGCAGTTTACAAATAGAGTATTTTCATAACACTGAATTTAGATAAATTTGTAAATAAAATTTAAACATTTCTTCATGAAAGCTACTATTATGTAAATCAATTTTCCACTTTTCAAACCTTGTCAAAAAATTGTAGAATCAATTTCTTTTACACAATACACTTGTAAACATGGAGGGGTTGTTCATGTAAAATAAGAATTTACCCTTTAGGGTTTTAACCATACAGACCTGAAATTATAACCTTAATAATTCCATGAATGCATATGTCGTCATAGCTAGCAAAGCACTGTGTGTTCTACAGAAGTTATTAGCCCACACGATTAATCTTATAAAAGTTCTAATGCTGCATAGACATTTATTATCCCCATTTTTCAAAAAAGGCAATGTGATCATAAGTAAATTGCCCACAGTTACCCAGAAAGCAAGTAGCAGAAAAAGGATTCAACCCAGGCTCATCCTCTTAACCATTCCCTTGAAGAGTTCACAGTGAGAGCCAGGGTTAATTTAAAAAATACTTGGCTTTGGAAAGGGAAAAAGAAAAATCTTTACAATAACCCCACTATAAAGTAGTTTAAAAAGTAAAGCATAAAAAGTCCATTAAATCTATGACTTTTCAATTCCAAATTTATCATTTAATCAACTTACATTTGCATCTGATCCATAGTAACATGAAAATGTCACACTATTTCACTCAATAATATTACCTTCTAGTTATAAACATTGCTGGGCCACTTTCAGAAACACTCAAGCCCTTTTTCTTTTGATCCCTGAAGCCTGGACGACAGGCACTGCCATCCCCGTTAGATGAGACACTGTTAGGAGACTGTGAGGACCCCAAAGCTGCCTGAATTTGTATCTCCAGTGCTCAGAACTGAGGTTGGCACACAGTGCCTGCAAGACCACATCCTCACGCCCGTCAGGTGGCTTAGTCTGTTAGAGCAACCTCCGGACACACCAAGACTGTGGGTTTGGTCTCTGGTCGGGCACATATGGGAAGCAACCAGTGAATGCACAAAAGGTGGAACAAATCGAGGTTTCTTTCTCTTTCTCTCCCTCTCTCTAAAAATACCAATAAATGGTCTTAAAGCCATTAAATGTCAAGTTTTCTTAATTAAAAATATTACCAAAGCATAAAGGATAATGACCGAAGTCTTCTACCATAAGCCCCCATTCCCCTTCCCACTGTCACTTTGTCTCTCTTCTCATGGGGCACAAAGCATGACTTAGAGCAAGAGGCACTGGAATTATGATTTATTCATTTCTATAGTGAGAAACTCATTTAAAGTGCATTGTGTTTACTGGAAGAAATAGAGAAAATCATTTTTTATCAATAATATGGCTCTTGAGAAGAGTATAATGCCTTCTGAAAGTGCAGCCAATACAGTAAGGTTAAAGCATCAAATGAACAGCTGTCACTTCCTTTAGAAGGTATTTTTGAGGATGGGTTGTTAAATTTTAGCGTTTTTCACTGACTCTCAGAGGAGGGATTGAAAATTTCCTACATGGGTGCTCCAAAGATGGAATGAGATACTGTTCTGAAAGTGCTCAGCATACAGCCCTGTTCCATAAAAGTTTATTTGGTCATTTCAAGTAAATCTAATTCAAAATGACAAAATAAATCCTGCACCCATAGATGCCCTAATTCTTACATGACCCTGCTTTTCAACCATAATTTCATATTAATTGTTCATTATTTAGATTTAATTTTTTAATGAAAAAATGACTCATTATTTTGTTTCTTAGTGAGGTCAGACCTTTTCTCATAAACATATTTATTTTTATTGATTATGCTATTACAGTTTTTCCAATTTTCCTCCTTTATCCCCCTTCCACTCTGCCCCCCAACCCTCTAGCATCCCCCACTTAGTTCATGTCCATGGGTTGTACATATAAGTACTTTGAGTCTTCTATTTCCTATACCATTTTTTATCTGTCCCCATCTATTTTATGCCTACCAATTATGCCTCTTCTTCCCTGTACCTTTTCCCCTCTATTTCTCCCTTCCCCCTCCCCACTGAAATCCCTCCATGTGAAGTCCATTTCTCTGATTCTGTTCCTGTTCTGGTTGGTTGCTTAGTTTTTCTTTTAGCTGCCTTCCTTTTCTTTTAGGTTCATTTATTGATAGCTGTGAGTTCGTTGTCATTTTACTGTTCATATTTTTTATCTTCTTTTTCTTACATAAGTCCCTTTACTGTTTCATATAATAATGGCTTGGTGATGATGAACTCCTTTCACTTGACCTTATCTGGGAAGCACTTTATCTGCCCTTCCACTTTAAAGGATAGCTTTGCTGGATAGAGTCATCTTGGATATAGGTCCTTGCCTTTCAAGACTTCAAATACGTCTTTCCAGCCCCTTCTTGCCTGCAAGGTTTCTTTTGAGAAATCAGCTGATAGTCTAATGGGAACTCCTTTGTAGGTAACTGTCTCCTTTTCTCTGGCTTCTTTTAGGATTCTCTCCTTATCTTTAATCTTGGGTAACTTAGTGATGATGTGCCTTGGTGTGTTCCTCTCTGGATCCAACTTCTTTGGGACCCTCTGGGCTTCCTAGACTTCCTGGAAGTCTATTTCCTTTGCCAGATTGGGGAAGTTCTCCTTCATTATCTGCTCAAATAAGTTTTCAATTTCTTGCTATTGTTCTCCTTCTGGCACCCCTATAATTCAGATATTGGAATGTTTCAAGTTGTCCCAAAGGTTCCTAAGCCTCTCTTCATTTTTTTGAATTCTTGTTTCTTCCTTTTCTTCTGGATGGATGTTTATTTCTTTCTTTTGTTCCAAATTGTTGCTTTGAGTCCTAGTTTCCTTCCTGTCACTGTTGGTTCCCTGAATATTTTGCTTTATTTCACTTTGGGTACCCTTCATTTGTTTTCCCATTTTTTGACCAAGCTCAATCAGATCTGTGAGCATTTTGATTACCAAGGCTTTAAATTCTCCATAAGATAGGTTGGCTATCTCCTTGCTTAGCTCTCTTTCTGAGGCTTTACTCTGTTCTTTCCTTTGGGCCATATTTCTTTGTCTTGGGGAAGCTGATAGGTTATAAGGGGGCGGGGCCTTAGGTATTCACCCAGGCCAGGCACCACTCCTTGCAGCTATGCCTGTGGGGGAGGGGCGAGAGAGGGAACAATGCAGCTTGCCTGCTGGGCTCTGGCGCACTTTCCAATGGACTCTCGGACTCTCGTGAGACTAGAAGTATCTCCCACAGAGGGCAACCCCCCGCCCTGTAGTCCACAGTCAGCTCTGAGTCTCAGTTTCCCCTTAAATCAGCCCCTCCCACGCTGCCCCCAAGCTAGGTAGCCAGCCCCACCCCCAAGGCTACTGCATCCCAGCGGTTTTTCTGAGTCGCCTGTGTGGTCTAGCTAGTCTGGTTTTTCTGGTTGATTTTTTTCTTTAATTCCTTGGTTGTCGGAGTTCCATGCAGTTTCATTTTCTGGCACTTTTGGTTGTTTATTGATTTTAGATGAGTTATTATCCTCCTTTTGGTTGTGCAAGGAAGCAAAGACTTTCTACCTACTCCTCCATCTTGGCCAGAACTCTCTCATATACCAGATTTAATTTTTGAAGTGTTTGTACCTTTTCCTTATTACTTTTATACTGAGGCATACTGTAAGAAATTTAGAAAGGTAAAAAATAGTAATAAAATGATCTGTCTTACCCAAAGCTGAGATAATCACTGGTAGGAGTTTTGTTAATTTGTTTACATTTTGTGTTAAAAGGGAAAAAGAAAATCAAGGATGAGGACAAAAAGGAAGAAGGAACAAACTTTAAAATCCATGTCATAAGCTCCTGTACACCTGCCCTTTGCAACCCAAATTTGGCTCTAACATTTAGGGCACTCAAAACAAGATGAGAAAATTTCACAGTTCACACTGTCAGTGAGATAAAAAGCATAGGAAAGGTCAAGAGAGGAACAACTATTCTTGGAATTAAAATTTAACAGGAAATTTTTCCCCAGCTTCCTCATAAAGAAGAAAGTACACCAAGGATGTGGAGAAAAGGGAATCCTTGTGTAATAGTGGGCCTGTAGTTGGTGAAGCCACTTCAGAAACTAGTACAGCAGTTCCTCAAAAAATTAAAAATAGAACTACTATATGATCCAGCAACTCTACTTCTGGGAGTTTATGCAAAGAAATCCAAACGCTAATTCAAAATGATATATGCATTCCCATGTTCACTGCAATATTATTTATAATAGTCAAGATATGGAAGCAACCTAAGTATCCATCAATAAACCAATGGATAAAGAAGATGTGGAAGACATATATACAATGGAATATTATTACTCAGCCATAAAAAAGAATGAAATCTTGCCATTTGTAACAACATGGATGGACCTAGAGGGTATTATGCTAGGTGAAATAAGTCAGACAGAGGAAGACAAATACCATATGATTTCACCTACATGTGGAATCTAAGGAACAAAATAAATGAACCAATAAAACAGAAACAAACTCATAGGTACAAAGAACAAATTGATGGTTTCCATTTGGGAAGGGGATTGGGGAAGTGAGTGAATAAGGTGAAGAGATTAAGATGTGTAAATTGCCAGTTATAAAAACAATCATGGGGATGTAAAATACAAAATAGGGAATAGAGTCAATAATATTTTATTGTATATGGTACCAGACAGGTACCAGACTTATCAGGGTGATCACTCTGTAAGTTAGATAATGTCTAATCACTATGTTGTATACCTGAAACTAATATAATGTTGAATGTCAACTGTAACTAAATTTTCTTTGAATTTTTAAGACAACTGTATATTATAATAGACAATGCATTTACATTAGAGCTGAGTTTTATAAAATAATAATGTCTAACCAATCTAGAAATGGTTTAATAATATCACCACAAGTAATTCTGCATTTCACCAATGCAATCCCTTTCAGCACACAACCCTTTAACATAACTTAAGTGAGGCGTGTACTTTAAAAGATCCGGGAGAATTAACAGTGTAGATGTCCTTCCAGCAACTCCTCTGCAATTGAGGTACTACTCAATTGAGGTATATGAGATACTACTAAGTAGCAAGCACCAGTCTAATGCCTGGGGTTTTTCTTGTTGCTACTTGAACAGAGAACCACATGTGCTAACAGACAATAAAATGTAAGGAGCTTTAGCCCTGGCTGGTGTAGCTCAGTGGATTGAGCGCAGGCTGGGAACCAAAGGGTCCCGGTTCGATTCCCAGTCAGGGCACATGCTTGGGTTGCCGGCCAGGTCCCTGGTGAGGGCCATGTGAGAGGCAACCATACATTGCAGGCCAGGTCCCCAGTAGGGGGCGCGTGAGAGGCAGCCAAACATTGATGTTTCTCTCCCTTTCTCCTTCCCTTCCCCTCTCTCTAAAAATAAATAAATAAAATTTAAAAAAAAAATGTAAGGAGCTTTACAAAGCAGAGCACCTAAATAGCTGCAAGGCATCCCCTCCTCAGAGAGAATACTAGTGCAAACCAGAATTCATTCTGAAGACTCCCCAGACCTTAAAATATATACATTAAATATAAATCTTAATATTTAGCTTCAAAATAATCTAAAGATAGGAGGATGAAGGAGTAATGACTGAGGAACAAGAAATTAAATTTTAATGACACAAGAAAGGCTTTATTTTGATACTTACTAAAACTAGGTGATGAGCATATGAAGTCCTAAATTAAAAAGTGAAAAAAAAAATCCAAAGAAGTATCCAAAGGAAGCTTAATATTGTACTGTACTAGTCTAATGTACCGTTTAAGATAATTTATTTGTGAGGACACATGAAACTTAAATATACACATACATTTAAAATATAATTATATATGTTCTTACAAATACACATATGTTTTACTTATAAAAATACACACATATATATGAGTGGTTCTTTTAAACCAATTACAACCTTGAAACATCTGTCAACATAATGAAATTAGACTTAGAAAAGCTTATAGATATCCATCTTTGTGGCAATAATTAATAAAGTCACTCTCAAGTGTAGGCTTCTCCTAATTTCAAATAATAAAATGTATCTATTTATAAAAGAATATTTCCTTTGTGTTCTCTGTAACAGGTATCTGGCTCATTCGAAAGTATTATCGAATGATTAAGAAACATGCTACAGGAGCAGGGGCCATCATTTTTAAGATTGGTCTACCTGGAAATGTTCAAGGTGTTCTCTATATGGAGTCTGATGGTTAAGTTCATAAACTTTGGAGCCTTGATGCCAAAATTTAAATCCCAACTTTGTCACTGCCTATGTAATCCTGGACAATTCTTCCCATGCCCCAATTTCCTCACTTGTAAAATGAGTATAAAAGTAGTTATCTACCCCTTGGTAAATGAGTTTGTCTAGGTAGGCCCTTAAAAAGAGTAGTGTAGCAATGGCTGATAAATGTTAGCTGTATAAAGGATAATCTTTTTCATAATAGCAATTGTTATTATTAGTTTAACCTTTCAGAAGTTGACTCCTACTGCTTATGCCAATGGTTCCTACCAAAGAGGTTCTGACAGCACTTAGGCGATCAAGGCTATAGGCTGCGTTCAAATAAGTTAGCTCGCAATTGACTCTTGTTCGTGGATTCAAAGGCCAAGGTGAAACTAGTAAAAACTGAAAGCAATTTGATATTATTGCTGGTTAAAAGAGGAAGTAAAAAATCAGGGTTTTGCCCTGGATGGTGTGGCTCAGCTGGTTGGAACAGGGTCCTATGCACTAAGGGAATTCATTTTTCCACAACAGAGAAGCGTAGCCCTGGACTTTCACGCATGTCAGAGGGCAAGGTCCCTTGCGTGATAAAGCCCAAGTCGGCATGCATGGACATATGTTCATGGAAACAGAATTTCCTGTGGGGAATCAGGCTAACATTTCTTAGATTTAAAATAAAAACCTCGCTGCTGCTGAAACCTGCCCCCTCCCTGGATCAAAGGACTTATGCTAATACATGTCAGGGCTCTTCCTGACCAAATGTTTACAGATCAACCCAAGACTGCTGTCCTTCTATTTGCTTATCTCTTCCTTTTGATGTACCTTCCTGGTCCTGTCTACCACCAGACCTGAATATACAATCTATGCGTAAGTTAATGGTAACCATTCTGATGCTCTGTGCCCAAAATCTTCAGTAAAAACCCCTGGACCCGAGGCTCAGGGCTCTCTCCCAGATGATAAGGGAGGAGTCACGTGGTCCTGGTCCTCTATTCCTGCGTATTTCTGTGTGAGGTTTATTTATAAATGCATTCAGTCACGGTCACCACGGATTTTGCTGGCAGAATCCGCAGCAATGCACCAATGGGTTGTGGGTTCGATTCCTGGTCAGGGCATATGCCTTGGTTTCGGGCTGTTCCCTGGTCAAGGTGCAAACAAGAAGCAAAAGATCAATGTTTCTTTCTCACATCTGTGTTTCTCTCCCTCCCTTCCCCCTCTCTAAGATCAATAACCATGTCCTGGTGTGAGGATTAAAAAAAAAAAAAGTAGTAGTATAAAAACAGTATCTAAATCCTGACTGCAACCAGTGTAAAATCATTAGCCTAAAATGCCCAAACTTAGATATTTAGTTGGAAATCACTTTGGCCAAAAGGCCCATAAATCAATAATTTGTGGAGAACACATGGTCGCTTTTTTTGAAGACAGTTTAATTGTACTTTGGGTCTGCCAGATGGGGATGGCACTTCCTACGCTGATTTTCAGGGGCACAGCCACATGGCTGTGTGAGAGGCCCCTCACAGGATGAAAGACCACAATTTCGATAGAGTCAGAGAGAAAATTCTTGGAGGGAAAAGGCAGGAAGGCACTCCACACTGTCAAAAGTGCGGTCACTGGGCCTAATTTCCTAAAATTTGACCAAGTTTCCTTCCAGGACTCTAGTTTTCCATGTCCCTACAACCCCAAGGAATTTCAGGGGGAGGGGGGCTATGGTCCATAATCCAGGTGGAATGTTTTCTGTATATCAAGAGTCCTCCTCTTAAAATGCCTGGATAAAAGATGCATTTGATGTCTTTAAATGACGATTTGCCAATAGAGAAAGTAGATTCTACTGTGAAAAACCAAGTTGAGATAACTCCTGTTCTCAGCAGCTTCTAAATTCTTTGTAAAATCTTTCCAGGAAAGATCAGAACCATCCTTGTAAATAAGTAGCCTAGAAGCAGGATAGAGTTTTAAACATGGCTACAAAATTGCTATGTTTCCACCTCCACAAATATAGGCGAATCGCCTTTCCTGGGTTAGTACCCAGGGCTGGGAGGAACCCTACCCAGGCATGACCTGCAGAGGTTACATATCCTTCTGGCTAACAACATGCAACTGCCCAAAATAAAGTGGTTATGAACTTGGGAGATCACGGATCCCTCATTCAAGGACTAGATGTTACGTTAAAAAGCAACAGGGCTCCAGAAAATCAAACCCTGATTTTCCAGGTGGGAAATGATATTCACCCAGTGGGTTTATGACTGGAGAAAATCAACTCCTAAGTATCTATGAGACATTTACGAATGTCTGAGAAGGCTCAGAACTGCATGAGAGAGTAAATTATGAAGGAAAAAAGATACAAACTATGAAGCAGAAAATTTGAAACATATAAGGTGTAAGTCTGGGTTCTCAACGAGCTAAAATTATAAAGAGGAAAAAAACAAAAACAATTAGGAAAAGACTTTAAAATTACAGAAAATAAGAAAAGAAACACACACACATTTAGTTATATAATTTAACCTGCCATCTAGTATACAACAAGTATTGAAAGTTTGAATAAAAATGATTTTCAAAAATAAGCACAATGTTAAATCATTTAAAAGCTGAAATCTAAGTTAAGAAATAGAAAACAGTAATTTATATGCAAGAAAAAATAAAAAAATTAAAGTAACTGAAGTTAAGAATGGGCAGGAAACAAAGGAAAGGTCAATGTTTTTAAACTAATCCTACTGACTCACATCCAAGCAACCAAAAACAAACAAAACAAAACAAAAAAAAAAAACAACAACAAAACAGCAAAGGGACTTCCAGCTAATACTGGTTGAGTTTGTGTTATTTTCTGATTTTCTTCCCCAAAGATGTCATTGTTTCCTCTCCATCACCATTATATTTTATATGTCAGGCTTTTTATTACTTCCATAATTATACTTTTAAAGTCTACAGGTAAATTAGGCTGAGATTTGACAAGTAAAACAATGAAGTGTCTTTCATAATATTTCAGTGAGTTACCCACTAACAATCACAAAAGACTCCTTCTGTTCCAAAGACTGAATTCAATTCAACACACACTTATTCAGGCCCTATCATAAAATGTTTTCAGGAAGGAAGGCTTTCGCTTTGGCTGGCTTTAAATCCTTGGCCCAGTTAGATGAGAGAAATGGCAATGTCTAAGAAGAGACTCCAACCCCAGGGTATTGTTTGTTTTCTCAAATAACAGTCCAACATTCTCCCTAAGAACAACTCCAAAAACAATTCTAATTCACTTTTTAAAAAGCAATTATTTGAATACTGCTTATGGATGAAAGGTAGAAATGAGGACTTCTAGAAAGCAAATAGCCCAGATACAGCAAAAGACTAAATCTGCACACAGATTGACCACACAGTTCTGCTCCTAGACATTTAACCAGTAAATAATGGGACAAATCATTTGTTCAAATCATCAGTGGCAGACACTGTTCTAGACACCTGTGAGGTAACAGTGTAAAAAGAGGCCAAGACTACGGCCAGCATGGGAGCTTGCACACTTAAGTGACTAACTCAGTCTTATTTAGTCCACCCAGTAAGGACGTTCCTGAACCTTTGTGTGCACATCAAAGTTTTCTCAATCAAAATATATTTAAATTAATAAGGACAGCTCTACAATATTCAATAAGCAACTTAACTGCTTCTTTTGCAAAAGAAAGGACTTGGGAAAGTGGGTGTGTCAAAGTAGACACTCACACTTACATCTTTAAAAACCTGTATTTGTATTTCAGGTTTCCAAAGAACATTACAGAAAACTTAGTAAAAACAAACTGCTGAAATTTTACTTTTAAAAAACTATTCTATGGAATTTTCTTAAATATTTATAGGAATGTTGTGTTTTCCAAACTGCTTTTTAAAAAATCAAAGTGAATTTGACCCTTTGGTTCACAGGCTGGCATCAATCCACTGAGCTGCACCAGTCAGGGCAAAGTGAATTTGAATATAAAGAGAAAATATCAAGCTAGTTCTTATGAAAGAAAAGCAAGAAAATGGAAAGTGTTAATCATTTTTAAAGGTTATGTTTGCTCATTATGAATTTTCTAGATATGCCCTTTCATGTATCATCTACCCAACAATGGGTCTAGTGTTGGCTGTTAAATGTAACAGTTTATTCCGCATCTTGCTGCTTGATTCACTTCATCTTTTTTTAAATAAAGAACAGAAAAAAAAAATCCCATACATTTGTATGTCGCAAATTGAAAAAAGCAAAGAATCACTATAATTCTCAAAAAATCCTATAATCTAAAT